>CAMAOD020000252.1:577500-712500 GCA_945859595.2 Megachile willughbiella
GACAGATGCATAGACAGAGACAGAGACAGAGACAGAGGCAGCGACAGGGACAGGGACAGGGAGAGGGACAGAGACAGAGGCAGAGACAGAGACAGAGACAGAGACAGAGACAGAAACAGAGACAGAGACAGAGGCAGAGACAGAGACGGAGACACAGACAGAGACAGAGACAGAGACACATGCATAGACAGAGACAGAGACAGCGACAGGGACAGGGACAGAGACAGAGGCAGAGGCAGAGACAGAGACAGAGACAGAGACAGAAACAGAGACAGAGACAGATACGGGGACAGAGGCAGAGGCAGAGACACAGACAGAGACAGAGACCGAGACAGAGGCAGAGACAGGTACAGAGACAGAGACGGAGACGAAGACCGAGACAGAGGCAGAGACAGAGACAGAGACAGAGACAGGGACAGAGACAGAGACAGAGACAGAGGCAGAGACAGAGGCAGGGTCTCAGACAGAGACAGAGACAGAGACAGAGACAGAGACAGAGACAGAGACAGAGACAGAGACAGAGACAGAGACGGAGACAGTGACAGAGACGGAGACAGAGACAGAGACAGAGACAGAGACAGCGACGGAGACACAGACAGAGACAGAGACAGAGACAGAGACAGAGACAGAGACAGAGACAGAGACAGAGACAGAGACAGAAACAGAGATAGAGACAGAGGCAGAAACAGAGACAGAGGCAGATACAGAGACAGAGACAGAGACTGAGACAGAGACGGAGACGGAGACTGAGACAGAGACAGAGACAGAGACAGAGACAGAGACGGAGACACATGCATAGACAGAGACAGAGACAGCGACAGGGACAGGGACAGAGAAAGAGGCAGAGGCAGAGACAGAGAGAGAGACAGAGACAGAAACAGAGACAGAGACAGATACGGGGACAGAGACAGGGGCAGAGACAGAGACGGAGACAAAGACCGAGACAGAGGCAGAGACACAGACAGAGACAGAGACAGAGACAGAGACAGAGGCAGAGACAGAGACAGAGACAGAGACAGAGACAGAGACAGAGACAGAGACAGAGACAGAGACAGAGACAGACACAGAGACAGAGGCAGGGTCTCAGACAGAGAAAGAGACAGAGACAGAGACAGAGACGGATATGGAGACAGAGACAGAGACAGAGACAGAGACAGAGACGGAGACAAAGACCGAGACAGAGGCAGAGACACAGACAGAGACAGAGACAGAGACGGGGACAGAGACGGAGGCAGAGACAGAGACAGAGACAGAGACAGAGACAGAGACAGAGACAGAGACAGAGACAGAAACAGAGACAGAGACAGAGACTGAGACAGAGACAGAGACAGAGACAGAGACAGAGACAGAGACAGAGACAGAGACAGAGACAGAGACAGATGCATAGACAGGGACAGAGACAGAGACAGAGACAGCGACAGGGACAGGGAGAGGGACAGGGACAGAGACAAAGGCAGAGGCAGAGACAGAGACAGAGACAGAGACAGAAACAGAGACAGAGACAGAGACAGAAACAGAGATAGAGACAGAGGCAGAAACAGAGACAGAGACAGAGACTGAGACAGAGACGGAGACGGAGACTGAGACAGAGACAGAGACAGAGACAGAGACAGAGACAGAGACAGAGGCAGAGACAGAGACAGAGACAGAGACAGAGACAGAGACAGACACAGACACAGAGACAGAGGCAGGGTCTCAGACAGAGAAAGAGACAGAGACAGAGACAGAGACGGATACGGAGACAGAGACAGAGACAGAGACAGAGACAGAGACAGAGACAGAGACGGAGACTGAGACAGAGACAGAGACAGATGCAGAGACAGGGACAGGAACAGAGACAGAGACAGATACGGGGACAGAGACAGAGGCAGAGACAGAGACGGAGACAAAGACCGAGACAGAGGCAGAGACACAGACAGAGACAGAGACAGAGACAGAGACAGAGGCAGAGACAGAGACAGAGACAGAGACAGAGACAGAGACAGACACAGAGACAGAGGCAGGGTCTCAGAGAGAGAAAGAGACAGAGACAGAGACAGAGACGGATACGGAGACAGAGACAGAGACAGAGACAGAGACAGAGACAGAGACAGAGACAGAGACAGAGACAGAGACAGAGACAGAGACAGAGACAGAGACAGAGACAGAGACAGAGACAGAGACAGGGACAGAGACAGGGACGGAGACAAAGACCGAGACTGAGGCAGAAACATAGACAGAGACAGAGACAGGGACAGAGACAGAGACAGAGACAGAGGCAGAGACAGAGACAGAGACAGACACAGAGACAGAGGCAGGGTCTCAGAGAGAGAAAGAGACAGAGACAGAGACAGAGACGGATACGGAGACAGAGACAGAGACAGAGACAGAGACAGAGACAGAGACAGAGACAGAGACAGAGACAGAGACAGAGACAGAGACAGAGACAGAGACAGAGACAGAGACAGAGACAGAGACAGAGACAGGGACAGAGACAGAGACGGAGACAAAGACCGAGACTGAGGCAGAAACATAGACAGAGACAGAGACAGGGACAGAGACAGAGACAGAGACAGAGGCAGAGACAGAGACAGAGACAGAGACAGAGGCAGGGTCTCAGACAGAGACAGAGACAGAGACAGAGACAGAGACAGAGACAGATGCATAGACAGAGACAGAGACAGAGACAGAGACAGCGACAGGGACAGGGAGAGGGACAGGGACAGAGACAAAGGCAGAGGCAGAGACAGAGACAGAGACAGAGACAGAAACAGAGACAGAGACAGAGACAGAAACAGAGATAGAGACAGAGGCAGAAACAGAGACAGAGACAGAGACTGAGACAGAGACGGAGACGGAGACTGAGACAGAGACAGAGAAAGAGACAGAGACAGAGACAGAGACGGATACGGAGACAGAGACAGAGACAGAGACAGAGACAGAGACAGAGACAGAGACGGAGACTGAGACAGAGACAGAGACAGAGGCAGAGACAGGGACAGGAACAGAGACAGAGACAGATACGGGGACAGAGACAGAGGCAGAGACAGAGACGGAGACAAAGACCGAGACAGAGGCAGAGACACAGACAGAGACAGAGACAGAGACAGAGACAGAGGCAGAGACAGAGACAGAGACAGAGACAGAGACAGAGACAGACACAGAGACAGAGGCAGGGTCTCAGAGAGAGAAAGAGACAGAGACAGAGACAGAGACGGATATGGAGACAGAGACAGAGACAGAGACAGAGACAGAGACAGAGACAGAGACAGAGACAGAGACAGAGACAGAGACAGAGACAGAGACAGAGACAGAGACAGAGACAGAGACAGAGACAGAGACAGAGACAGAGACGGAGACAGAGACGGAGACAGGGACAGGGACAGAGACAGAGGCAGAGGCAGAGAGAGAGACAGAGACAGAGACAGAAACAGAGACAGAGACAGATACGGGGACAGAGACAGAGGCAGAGACAGAGACGGAGACAAAGACCGAGACAGAGGCAGAGACACAGACAGAGACAGAGACAGAGACAGAGACAGAGGCAGAGGCAGAGACAGCGACAGAGACAGAGACAGAGACAGACACAGAGACAGAGGCAGGGTCTCAGACAGAGAAAGAGACAGAGACGGATACGGAGACGGAGACAGAGACAGGGACAGAGACAGAGACAGAGACAGAGCCAGAGACAGAGACAGAGACAGAGACAGAGACAGAGACGGAGACAGAGACAGAGACAGAGACAGAGACAGAGACAGAGACAGAGACAGAGACGGAGGCAGAGACTGAGACTGAGACAGAGACAGAGACAGAGACAGAGACAGAGACAGAGACGGAGACAAAGACCGAGACAGAGGCAGAGACACGGACAGAGACAGAGACAGAGACAGAGACAGGGATAGGTATAGAGACGGAGACAAAGACCGAGACAGAGGCAGAGACACAGACAGAGACAGAGACACAGACAGAGACAGAGCCAGGGTCTCAGACAGAGACAGAGACAGAGACAGAGACAGAGACAGAGGCAGAGACAGAGACAGAGACAGAGACAGAGACAGAGACAGAGACAGAGACGGAGACTGAGACAGAGACAGAGACAGAGACAGAGACAGACACAGAGACAGAGGCAGGGTCTCAGACAGAGAAAGAGACAGAGACAGAGACAGAGACGGATACGGAGACAGAGACAGAGACAGAGACAGAGACAGAGACAGAGACAGAGACAGAGACAGAGACAGAGACAGAGACAGATGCATAGACAGAGACAGAGACAGAGACAGAGACAGCGACAGGGACAGGGAGAGGGACAGGGACAGAGACAGAGGCATAGGCAGAGGCAGAGACAGAGACAGAGACAGAGACAGAGACAGAGACAGAAACAGAGACAGAGACAGAGGCAGAGACAGAGACAGAGACAGAGACAGAGACAGCGACGGAGACACAGACAGAGACAGAGACAGAGACAGAGACAGAGACAGAGACAGAGACAGAGACAGAGACAGAGACAGAGACAGAGGCAGAAACAGAGACAGAGACAGAGACAGAGACAGAGACAGAGACAGAGACAGAGACAGAGACAGAGACAGAGACAGAGACAGAGACAGAGACAGAGACAGAGACAGAGACGGAGACAGGGACAGGGACAGAGACAGAGGCAGAGGCAGAGAGAGAGACAGAGACAGAGACAGAAACAGAGACAGAGACAGATACGGGGACAGAGACAGAGGCAGAGACAGAGACGGAGACAAAGACCGAGACAGAGGCAGAGACACAGACAGAGACAGAGACAGAGACAGAGACAGAGGCAGAGGCAGAGACAGCGACAGAGACAGAGACAGAGACAGACACAGAGACAGAGGCAGGGTCTCAGACAGAGAAAGAGACAGAGACGGATACGGAGACGGAGACAGAGACAGGGACAGGGACAGAGACAGAGACAGAGACAGAGACAGAGACAGAGACAGAGACAGAGACAGAGACAGAGACAGAGACAGAGACAGAGACAGAGACAGAGACAGATGCATAGACAGAGACAGAGACAGAGACAGAGGCAGCGACAGGGACAGGGACAGGGAGAGGGACAGAGACAGAGGCAGAGACAGAGACAGAGACAGAGACAGAGACAGAAACAGAGACAGAGACAGAGGCAGAGACAGAGACGGAGACACAGACAGAGACAGAGACAGAGACACATGCATAGACAGAGGCAGAGACAGCGACAGGGACAGGGACAGAGACAGAGGCAGAGGCAGAGACAGAGACAGAGACAGAGACAGAAACAGAGACAGAGACAGAGACAGAGACAGGGACAGAGACAGAGACAGAGACAGAGACAGAGACAGAGGCAGGGTCTCAGACAGTGACAGAGACAGAGACAGAGACAGAGACAGAGACAGAGACAGAGACAGAGACAGAGACGGAGACAGTGACAGAGACGGAGACAGAGACAGAGACAGAGACAGAGACAGCGACGGAGACACAGACAGAGACAGAGACAGAGACAGAGACAGAGACAGAGACAGAGACAGAGACAGAGACAGAGACAGAGACAGAAACAGAGATAGAGACAGAGGCAGAAACAGAGACAGAGACAGAGTCTGAGACAGAGGCGGAGACGGAGACTGAGACAGAGACAGAGACAGAGACAGAGACAGAGACGGAGACACATGCATAGACAGAGACAGAGAGAGCGACAGGGACAGGGACAGAGAAAGAGGCAGAGGCAGAGACAGAGAGAGAGAGAGAGACAGAAACAGAGACAGAGACAGATACGGGGACAGAGACAGGGGCAGAGACAGAGACGGAGACAAAGACCGAGACAGAGGCAGAGACACAGACAGAGACAGAGACAGAGACAGAGACAGAGGCAGAGACAGAGACAGAGACAGAGACAGAGACAGAGACAGAGACAGAGACAGAGACAGAGACAGAGACAGACACAGAGACAGAGGCAGGGTCTCAGACAGAGAAAGAGACAGAGACAGAGACAGAGACGGATACGGAGACAGAGACAGAGACAGAGACAGAGACAGAGACAGAGACGGAGACAAAGACCGAGACAGAGGCAGAGACACAGACAGAGACAGAGACAGAGACGGGGACAGAGACGGAGGCAGAGACAGAGACAGAGACAGAGACAGAGACAGAGACAGAGACAGAGACAGAAACAGAGACAGAGACAGAGACTGAGACAGAGACAGAGACAGAGACAGAGACAGAGACAGAGACAGAGACAGATGCATAGACAGAGACAGAGACAGAGACAGAGACAGCGACAGGGACAGGGAGAGGGACAGGGACAGAGACAAAGGCAGAGGCAGAGACAGAGACAGAGACAGAGACAGAAACAGAGACAGAGACAGAGACAGAAACAGAGATAGAGACAGAGGCAGAAACAGAGACAGAGACAGAGACTGAGACAGAGACGGAGACGGAGACTGAGACAGAGACAGAGACAGAGACAGAGACAGAGACAGAGACAGAGGCAGAGACAGAGACAGAGACAGAGACAGAGACAGAGACAGACACAGACACAGAGACAGAGGCAGGGTCTCAGACAGAGAAAGAGACAGAGACAGAGACAGAGACGGATACGGAGACAGAGACAGAGACAGAGACAGAGACAGAGACAGAGACGGAGACTGAGACAGAGACAGAGACAGAGGCAGAGACAGGGACAGGAACAGAGACAGAGACAGATACGGGGACAGAGACAGAGGCAGAGACAGAGACGGAGACAAAGACCGAG
Source organism: Megachile willughbiella (assembly GCA_945859595.2). NCBI lineage: Eukaryota > Metazoa > Arthropoda > Insecta > Hymenoptera > Megachilidae > Megachile > Megachile willughbiella. The sequence goes on from CAMAOD020000252.1 coordinate 584,228, forward strand.
ACAGAGGCAGAGACACAGACAGAGACAGAGACAGAGACAGAGACAGAGACAGAGGCAGAGACAGAGACAGAGACAGAGACAGAGACAGACACAGAGACAGAGGCAGGGTCTCAGAGAGAGAAAGAGACAGAGACAGAGACAGAGACGGATACGGAGACAGAGACAGAGACAGAGACAGAGACAGAGACAGAGACAGGGACAGAGACAGAGACAGAGACAGAGACAGAGACAGAGACAGAGACAGAGACAGAGACAGGGACAGAGACAGAGACGGAGACAAAGACCGAGACTGAGGCAGAAACATAGACAGAGACAGAGACAGGGACAGAGACAGAGACAGAGACAGAGGCAGAGACAGAGACAGAGACAGAGACAGAGGCAGGGTCTCAGACAGAGACAGAGACAGAGACAGAGACAGAGACAGAGACAGAGACAGAGACAGAGACAGAGACAGAGACAGAGACAGAGACAGAGACGGAGACAAAGACCGAGACAGACGCAGAGACTGAGACAGAGGCAGAGACAGAGACGGAGGCAGAGACTGAGACTGAGACAGAGACAGAGACAGAGACAGAGACAGAGACGGAGACAAAGACCGAGACAGAGGCAGAGACACGGACAGAGACAGAGACAGAGACAGAGACAGGGATAGGTATAGAGACGGAGACAAAGACCGAGACAGAGGCAGAGACACAGACAGAGACAGAGACACAGACAGAGACAGAGGCAGGGTCTCAGACAGAGACAGAGACAGAGACAGAGACAGAGACAGAGACAGAGACAGAGACGGAGACTGAGACAGAGACAGAGACAGAGACAGAGACAGAGACAGACACAGAGACAGAGGCAGGGTCTCAGACAGAGAAAGAGACAGAGACAGAGACAGAGACGGATACGGAGACAGAGACAGAGATAGAGACAGAGACAGAGACAGAGACAGAGACAGAGACAGAGACAGAGACAGAGACAGAGACAGAGACAGAGACAGAGACAGAGACAGAGACAGAGACAGAGACAGAGACAGATACAGAGACAGAGACAGAGACAGAGACAGAGACAGAGACAGAGACAGAGACAGAGACAGAGACAGAGATAGAGACAGGAACAGAGACAGAGACAGAGACTGAGACAGAGACAGAGACAGAGACAGAGACAGAGACAGAGACAGAGACAGATGCATAGACAGAGACAGAGACAGAGACAGAGACAGCGACAGGGACAGGGAGAGGGACAGGGACAGAGACAGAGGCATAGGCAGAGGCAGAGACAGAGACAGAGACAGAGACAGAGACAGAAACAGAGACAGAGACAGAGGCAGAGACAGAGACAGAGACAGAGACAGAGACAGAGACAGAGACAGCGACGGAGACACAGACAGAGACAGAGACAGAGACAGAGACAGAGACAGAGACAGAGACAGAGACAGAGACAGAGACAGAGGCAGAGACAGGGACAGGGACAGTGACAGAGGCAGAGGCAGAGACAGAGACAGAGGCAGAGACAGAGACAGATACGGGGACAGAGACAGAGACAGAGACAGAGACAGAGACAGAGACAGAGACAGAGACAGAGACAGAGACAGAAACAGAGACAGAGACAGAGGCAGAGACAGAGACAGAGACAGAGACAGAGACAGAGACAGCGACGGAGACACAGACAGAGACAGAGACAGAGACAGAGACAGAGACAGAGACAGAGACAGAGACAGAGACAGAGACAGAGACAGAGGCAGAAACAGAGACAGAGACAGAGACAGAGACAGAGACAGAGACAGAGACAGAGACAGAGACAGAGACAGAGACAGAGACAGAGACAGAGACAGAGACAGAGACAGAGACAGAGACGGAGACAGGGACAGGGACAGAGACAGAGGCAGAGGCAGAGAGAGAGACAGAGACAGAGACAGAAACAGAGACAGAGACAGATACGGGGACAGAGACAGAGGCAGAGACAGAGACGGAGACAAAGACCGAGACAGAGGCAGAGACACAGACAGAGACAGAGACAGAGACAGAGACAGAGGCAGAGGCAGAGACAGCGACAGAGACAGAGACAGAGACAGACACAGAGACAGAGGCAGGGTCTCAGACAGAGAAAGAGACAGAGACGGATACGGAGACGGAGACAGAGACAGGGACAGGGACAGAGACAGAGACAGAGACAGAGACAGAGACAGAGACAGAGACAGAGACAGAGACAGAGACAGAGACAGAGACAGAGACAGAGACAGATGCATAGACAGAGACAGAGACAGAGACAGAGGCAGCGACAGGGACAGGGACAGGGAGAGGGACAGAGACAGAGGCAGAGACAGAGACAGAGACAGAGACAGAGACAGAAACAGAGACAGAGACAGAGGCAGAGACAGAGACGGAGACACAGACAGAGACAGAGACAGAGACACATGCATAGACAGAGGCAGAGACAGCGACAGGGACAGGGACAGAGACAGAGGCAGAGGCAGAGACAGAGACAGAGACAGAGACAGAAACAGAGACAGAGACAGAGACAGAGACAGGGACAGAGACAGAGACATAGACAGAGACAGAGACAGAGGCAGGGTCTCAGACAGTGACAGAGACAGAGACAGAGACAGAGACAGAGACAGAGACAGAGACAGAGACAGAGACGGAGACAGTGACAGAGACGGAGACAGAGACAGAGACAGAGACAGAGACAGCGACGGAGACACAGACAGAGACAGAGACAGAGACAGAGACAGAGACAGAGACAGAGACAGAGACAGAGACAGAGACAGAGACAGAGACAGAAACAGAGATAGAGACAGAGGCAGAAACAGAGACAGAGACAGAGTCTGAGACAGAGACGGAGACGGAGACTGAGACAGAGACAGAGACAGAGACAGAGACAGAGACGGAGACACATGCATAGACAGAGACAGAGAGAGCGACAGGGACAGGGACAGAGAAAGAGGCAGAGGCAGAGACAGAGAGAGAGAGAGAGACAGAAACAGAGACAGAGACAGATACGGGGACAGAGACAGGGGCAGAGACAGAGACGGAGACAAAGACCGAGACAGAGGCAGAGACACAGACAGAGACAGAGACAGAGACAGAGACAGAGGCAGAGACAGAGACAGAGACAGAGACAGAGACAGAGAGAGAGACAGAGACAGAGACAGAGACAGACACAGAGACAGAGGCAGGGTCTCAGACAGAGAAAGAGACAGAGACAGAGACAGAGACGGATACGGAGACAGAGACAGAGACAGAGACAGAGACAGAGACAGAGACGGAGACAAAGACCGAGACAGAGGCAGAGACACAGACAGAGACAGAGACAGAGACGGGGACAGAGACGGAGGCAGAGACAGAGACAGAGACAGAGACAGAGACAGAGACAGAGACAGAGACAGAAACAGAGACAGAGACAGAGACTGAGACAGAGACAGAGACAGAGACAGAGACAGAGACAGAGACAGAGACAGATGCATAGACAGAGACAGAGACAGAGACAGAGACAGCGACAGGGACAGGGAGAGGGACAGGGACAGAGACAAAGGCAGAGGCAGAGACAGAGACAGAGACAGAGACAGAAACAGAGACAGAGACAGAGACAGAAACAGAGATAGAGACAGAGGCAGAAACAGAGACAGAGACAGAGACTGAGACAGAGACGGAGACGGAGACTGAGACAGAGACAGAGACAGAGACAGAGACAGAGACAGAGACAGAGACAGAGGCAGAGACAGAGACAGAGACAGAGACAGAGACAGAGACAGACACAGACACAGAGACAGAGGCAGGGTCTCAGACAGAGAAAGAGACAGAGACAGAGACAGAGACGGATACGGAGACAGAGACAGAGACAGAGACAGAGACAGAGACAGAGACGGAGACTGAGACAGAGACAGAGACAGAGGCAGAGACAGGGACAGGAACAGAGACAGAGACAGATACGGGGACAGAGACAGAGGCAGAGACAGAGACGGAGACAAAGACCGAGACAGAGGCAGAGACACAGACAGAGACAGAGACAGAGACAGAGACAGAGGCAGAGACAGAGACAGAGACAGAGACAGAGACAGAGACAGACACAGAGACAGAGGCAGGGTCTCAGAGAGAGAAAGAGACAGAGACAGAGACAGAGACGGATACGGAGACAGAGACAGAGACAGAGACAGAGACAGAGACAGAGACAGAGACAGAGACAGAGACAGAGACAGAGACAGAGACAGAGACAGAGACAGAGACAGAGACAGAGACAGAGACAGAGACAGAGACAGGGACAGAGACAGAGACGGAGACAAAGACCGAGACTGAGGCAGAAACATAGACAGAGACAGAGACAGGGACAGAGACAGAGACAGAGACAGAGGCAGAGACAGAGACAGAGACAGAGACAGAGGCAGGGTCTCAGACAGAGACAGAGACAGAGACAGAGACAGAGGCAGAGACAGAGACAGAGACAGAGACAGAGACAGACACAGAGACAGAGGCAGGGTCTCAGAGAGAGAAAGAGACAGAGACAGAGACAGAGACGGATACGGAGACAGAGACAGAGACAGAGACAGAGACAGAGACAGAGACAGGGACAGAGACAGAGACAGAGACAGAGACAGAGACAGAGACAGAGACAGAGACAGAGACAGGGACAGAGACAGAGACGGAGACAAAGACCGAGACTGAGGCAGAAACATAGACAGAGACAGAGACAGGGACAGAGACAGAGACAGAGACAGAGGCAGAGACAGAGACAGAGACAGAGACAGAGGCAGGGTCTCAGACAGAGACAGAGACAGAGACAGAGACAGAGACAGAGACAGAGACAGAGACAGAGACAGAGACAGAGACAGAGACAGAGACGGAGACAAAGACCGAGACAGACGCAGAGACTGAGACAGAGGCAGAGACAGAGACGGAGGCAGAGACTGAGACTGAGACAGAGACAGAGACAGAGACAGAGACAGAGACGGAGACAAAGACCGAGACAGAGGCAGAGACACGGACAGAGACAGAGACAGAGACAGAGACAGGGATAGGTATAGAGACGGAGACAAAGACCGAGACAGAGGCAGAGACACAGACAGAGACAGAGACACAGACAGAGACAGAGGCAGGGTCTCAGACAGAGACAGAGACAGAGACAGAGACAGAGACAGAGACAGAGACAGAGACGGAGACTGAGACAGAGACATAGACAGAGACAGAGACAGAGACAGACACAGAGACAGAGGCAGGGTCTCAGACAGAGAAAGAGACAGAGACAGAGACAGAGACGGATACGGAGACAGAGACAGAGATAGAGACAGAGACAGAGACAGAGACAGAGACAGAGACAGAGACAGAGACAGAGACAGAGACAGAGACAGAGACAGAGACAGAGACAGAGACAGAGACAGAGACAGAGACAGATACAGAGACAGAGACAGAGACAGAGACAGAGACAGAGACAGAGACAGAGACAGAGACAGAGACAGAGATAGAGACAGGAACAGAGACAGAGACAGAGACTGAGACAGAGACAGAGACAGAGACAGAGACAGAGACAGAGACAGAGACAGAGACAGATGCATAGACAGAGACAGAGACAGAGACAGAGACAGCGACAGGGACAGGGAGAGGGACAGGGACAGAAACAGAGGCATAGGCAGAGGCAGAGACAGAGACAGAGACAGAGACAGAGACAGAAACAGAGACAGAGACAGAGGCAGAGACAGAGACAGAGACAGAGACAGAGACAGAGACAGAGACAGCGACGGAGACACAGACAGAGACAGAGACAGAGACAGAGACAGAGACAGAGACAGAGACAGAGACAGAGACAGAGGCAGAGACAGGGACAGGGACAGTGACAGAGGCAGAGGCAGAGACAGAGACAGAGGCAGAGACAGAGACAGATACGGGGACAGAGACAGAAGCAGAGACAGAGACAGAGACAGAGACAGAGACAGAGACAGAGACAGAAACAGAGACAGAGACAGAGACAGAGACGGAGACAGTGACAGAGACGGAGACAGAGACAGAGACAGAGACAGAGACAGCGACGGAGACACAGACAGCGACGGAGACACAGACAGAGACAGAGACAGAGACAGAGACAGAGACAGAGACAGAGACAGAAACAGAGACAGAAACAGAGGCTGAGACAGAGACGGAGACGGAGACTGACACACAGACAGAGACAGAGACAGAGTCGGAGACAAAGACCGAGACAGAGGCACAGACACAGACAGAGACAGAGACAGGGACAGAGACAGAGACAGAGACAGACACAGAGACAGAGGCAGGGTCTCAGACAGAGAAAGAGACAGAGACGGATACGGAGACAGAGACAGAGACAGGGACAGAGACAGAGACAGAGACAGAGACAGAGACAGAGACAGAGACAGAGACAGAGACAGAGACACAGACAGAGACAGAGACAGAGACAGAGACAGAGACAGAGGCAGAGACAGAAACAGAGACAGAGACAGAGACTGAGACAGAGACAGAGACAGAGACAGAGACAGAGACAGAGACAGATGCATAGACAGAGACAGAGACAGAGACAGAGACAGAGACAGCGACAGGGACAGGGACAGGGAGAGGGACAGAGACAGAGGCAGAGACAGAGACAGAGACAAAGACAGAGACAGAGACAGAAACAGAGACAGAGACAGAGGCAGAGACAGAGACGGAGACACAGACAGAGACAGAGACAGAGACAGAGACAGAGACAGATGCATAGACAGAGAAAGAGACAGAGACAGAGACAGCGACAGGGACAGGGAGAGGGACAGGGACAGAGACAGAGGCAGAGACAGAGACAGAGACAGAGACAGAGACAGAAACAGAGACAGAGACAGAGGCAGAGACAGAGGCAGAGACAGAGACGGAGACGGAGACAGAGGCAGAGACACAGACAGAGGCAAAGACAGAGACAGAAACAGGGACAGAGACAGAGACAGAAACAGAGACAGAGACAGAGACAAAGACAAAGACAAAGACATTGACAGAGACAGAGACAGAGACACAGACAGAGACAGGGACAGGGACGGAGACAAAGACCGAGACAGAGGCAGAGACACAGACAGAGACAGAGACAGAGACAGAGACGGAGGCAGAGACAGAGACAGAGACAGAGACAGAGACAGAGACAGAGACAGACACAGACACAGAGACAGAGGCAGGGTCTCAGACAGAGAAAGAGACAGAGACAGAGACAGAGACAGAGACAGAGACAGAGACAGAGACAGAGACAGAGACAGAGACAGAGACAGAAACAGAGACAGAGACGGAGACAGAGACTGAGACAGAGACAGAGACAGAGACAGAGACAGAGACAGAGACAGATGCATAGACAGAGACAGAGACAGAGACAGAGACAGCGACAGGGACAGGGAGAGGGACAGGGACAGAGACAGAGGCAGAGGCAGAGACAGAGACAGAGACAGAGACAGAGACAGAAACAGAGACATAGACAGATATGGGGACAGAGACAGAGGCAGAGACACAGACAGGGACAGAGACCGAGACAGAGGCAGGGTCTCAGACAGAGACAGAGACAGAGGCAGGGTCTCAGACAGAGACAGAGACAGAGGCAGGGTCTCAGACAGAGACAGAGACAGAGACAGGGACAGAGACAGAGACAGAGACAGAGACAGAGACAGAGACAGAGACAGAGACAGAGACAGAGACAGAGACAGAGACAGAGACGGAGACAGTGACAGAGACGGAGACAGAGACAGAGACAGAGACAGAGACAGCGACGGAGACACAGACAGAGACAGAGACAGAGACAGAGACAGAGACAGAGACAGAGACAGAAACAGAGACAGAGGCAGAAACAGAGACAGAAACAGAGGCTGAGACAGAGACGGAGACGGAGAGAGAGACAGAGACAGAGACAGAGACAGAGACAGAGACAGAAACAGAGACAGAGACAGAGACAGAGACAGAGACAGAGACAGAGACAGAGACAGAGACAGAGACAGAGACAGAGACAGAAACAGAGACAGAGACAGAGACTGAGACAGAGACAGAGACAGAGACAGAGACAGAGACAGAGACAGATGCATAGACAGAGACAGAGACAGAGACAGAGACAGACACAGACACAGAGACAGAGGCAGGGTCTCAGACAGAGAAAGAGACAGAGACAGAGACAGAGACAGAGACAGAGACAGAGACAGATGCATAGACAGAGAAAGAGACAGAGACAGAGACAGCGACAGGGACAGGGAGAGGGACAGGGACAGAGACAGAGGCAGAGACAGAGACAGAGACAGAGACAGAGACAGAAACAGAGACAGAGACAGAGGCAGAGACAGAGGCAGAGACAGAGACGGAGACGGAGACAGAGGCAGAGACACAGACAGAGGCAAAGACAGAGACAGAAACAGGGACAGAGACAGAGACAGAAACAGAGACAGAGACAGAGACAAAGACAAAGACATTGACAGAGACAGAGACAGAGACACAGACAGAGACAGGGACAGGGACGGAGACAAAGACCGAGACAGAGGCAGAGACACAGACAGAGACAGAGACAGAGACAGAGACGGAGGCAGAGACAGAGACAGAGACAGAGACAGAGACAGAGACAGAGACAGAGACAGACACAGACACAGAGACAGAGGCAGGGTCTCAGACAGAGAAAGAGACAGAGACAGAGACAGAGACAGAGACAGAGACAGAGACAGAGACAGAGACAGAGACAGAAACAGAGACAGAGACGGAGACAGAGACTGAGACAGAGACAGAGACAGAGACAGAGACAGAGACAGAGACAGATGCATAGACAGAGACAGAGACAGAGACAGAGACAGCGACAGGGACAGGGAGAGGGACAGGGACAGAGACAGAGGCAGAGGCAGAGGCAGAGACAGAGACAGAGACAGAGACAGAAACAGAGACATAGACAGATACGGGGACAGAGACAGAGGCAGAGACACAGACAGGGACAGAGACCGAGACAGAGGCAGGGTCTCAGACAGAGACAGAGACAGAGGCAGGGTCTCAGACAGAGACAGAGACAGAGACAGGGACAGAGACAGAGACAGAGACAGAGACAGAGACAGAGACAGAGACAGAGACAGAGACAGAGACAGAGACAGAGACGGAGACAGTGACAGAGACGGAGACAGAGACAGAGACAGAGACAGAGACAGCGACGGAGACACAGACAGAGACAGAGACAGAGACAGAGACAGAGACAGAGACAGAGACAGAGACAGAGACAGAAACAGAGACAGAGGCTGAAACAGAGACAGAAACAGAGGCTGAGACAGAGACGGAGACGGAGACAGAGACAGAGACAGAGACAGAGACAGAGACAGAAACAGAGACAGAGACAGAGACAGAGACAGAGACAGAGACAGAGACAGAGACGGAGACAGAGACTGAGACAGAGACAGAGACAGAGACAGAGACAGAGACAGAGACAGAGACAGAGACAGAGACAGAGACAGAGACAGATGCATAGACAGAGACACAGTCAGAGACAGAGACAGAGACAGAGACAGAGACAGAGACAGAGACAGAAACAGAGACAGAGGCTGAAACAGAGACAGAAACAGAGGCTGAGACAGAGACGGAGACGGAGACAGAGACAGAGACAGAGACAGAGACAGAGACAGAAACAGAGACAGAGACAGAGACAGAGACAGAGACAGAGACAGAGACGGAGACAGAGACTGAGACAGAGACAGAGACAGAGACAGAGACAGAGACAGAGACAGAGACAGAGACAGAGACAGAGACAGAGACAGATGCATAGACAGAGACAGAGACAGAGACAGAGACAGCGACAGGGACACGGAGAGGGACAGGGACAGAGACAGAGGCAGAGGCAGAGACAGAGACAGAGACAGAGACAGAAACAGAGACAGAGACAGATACGGGGACAGAGACAGAGGCAGAGACACAGACAGAGACAGAGACAGAGGCAGGGTCTCAGACAGAGACAGAGACAGAGACAGGGACAGAGACAGAGACAGAGACAGAGACAGAGACAGAGACAGAGACAGAGACAGAGACAGAGACAGAGACAGAGACAGAGACAGAGACGGAGACAGTGACAGAGACGGAGACAGAGACAGAGACAGAGACAGAGACAGCGACGGAGACAGAGACAGACACAGAGACAGAGGCAGGGTCTCAGAGAGAGAAAGAGACAGAGACAGAGACAGAGACTGATACGGAGACAGAGACAGAGACAGAGACAGAGACAGAGACAGAGACAGAGACAGAGACAGAGACAGAGACAGAGACAGAGACAGAGACAGAGACAGGGACAGAGACAGAGACGGAGACAAAGACCGAGACTGAGGCAGAAACATAGACAGAGACAGAGACAGGGACAGAGACAGAGACAGAGACAGAGGCAGAGAAAGAGACAGAGACAGAGACAGAGGCAGGGTCTCAGACAGAGACAGAGACAGAGACAGAGACCGAGACAGAGGCAGAGACACAGACAGAGACAGAGACACACACAGGGACAGAGACAGAGACGGAGACAATGACCGAGACAGAGGCAGAGACAGAGACAGAGACAGAGACAGAGACAGAGACAGAGACAGAGACGGAGACAGTGACAGAGACGGAGACAGAGACAGAGACAGAGACAGAGACAGCGACGGAGACACAGACAGAGACAGAGACAGAGACAGAGACAGAGACAGAGACAGAGACAGAGACAGAGACAGAGACGGAGACAAAGACCGAGACAGAGGCAGAGACACAGACAGAGACAGAGACAGAGACAGAGACAGAGACGGAGGCAGAGACAGAGACAGAGACAGAGACAGAGACAGAGACAGAGACAGAGACAGAGACAGAGACAGAAACAGAGACAGAGACAGAGACTGAGACAGAGACAGAGACAGAGACAGAGACAGAGACAGAGACAGAGACAGATGCATAGACAGAGACAGAGACAGAGACAGAGACAGCGACAGGGACAGGGAGAGGGACAGGGACAGAGACAAAGGCAGAGGCAGAGACAGAGACAGAGACAGAGACAGAGACAGAAACAGAGACAGAGACAGAGACAGAAACAGAGATAGAGACAGAGGCAGAAACAGAGACAGAGACAGAGACTGAGACAGAGACGGAGACGGAGACTGAGACAGAGACAGAGACAGAGACAGAGACAGAGACAGAGAGAGAGACAGAGACAGCGACAGAGACAGAGACAGAGACAGAAACAGACACAGAGACAGAGGCAGGGTCTCAGACAGAGAAAGAGACAGAGACAGAGACAGAGACGGATACGGAGACAGAGACAGAGACAGAGACAGAGACAGAGACGGAGACTGAGACAGAGACAGAGACAGAGGCAGAGACAGGGACAGGAACAGAGACAGAGACAGATACGGGGACAGGGACAGAGGCAGAGACAGAGACGGAGACAAAGACCGAGACAGAGGCAGAGACACAGACAGAGTCAGAGACAGAGACAGAGACAGAGGCAGAGACAGAGACAGAGACAGAGACAGAGACAGAGACAGACACAGAGACAGAGGCAGGGTCTCAGAGAGAGAAAGAGACAGAGACAGAGACGGATACGGAGACAGAGACAGAGACAGAGACAGAGACAGAGACAGAGACAGAGACAGAGACAGAGACAGAGACAGAGACAGAGACAGAGACAGAAACAGAGACAGAGACAGAGACAGAGACAGGGACAGAGACAGAGACGGAGACAAAGACCGAGACTGAGGCAGAAACATAGACAGAGACAGAGACAGGGACAGAGACAGAGACAGAGACAGAGACAGAGGCAGAGACAGAGACAGAGACAGAGACAGAGGCAGGGTCTCAGACAGAGGCAGAGACAGAGACAGAGACCGAGACAGAGGCAGAGACACAGACAGAGACAGAGACACACACAGGGACAGAGACAGAGACGGAGACAATGACCGAGACAGAGGCAGAGACAGAGACAGAGACAGAGACAGAGACAGAGATACATGCATAGACAGAGACAGAGACAGCGACAGGGACAGGGACAGAGACAGAGGCAGAGACAGAGACGGAGACAGTGACAGAGACGGAGACAGAGACAGAGACAGAGACAGAGACAGCGACGGAGACACAGACAGAGACAGAGACAGAGACAGAGACAGAGACAGAGACAGAGACAGAGACAGAGACAGAGACAGAGACAGAGACAGAGACAGAGACAGAAACAGAGACAGAGACAGAGGCAGAAACAGAGACAGAAACAGAGGCTGAGACAGAGACGGAGACGGAGACTGAGACTGAGACAGAGACAGAGGCAGAGACAGGGACAGGAACAGAGACAGAGACAGATACGGGGACAGAGACAGAGGCAGAGACAGAGACGGAGACAAAGACCGAGACAGAGGCAGAGACACAGACAGAGACAGAGACAGAGACAGAGACAGAGGCAGAGACAGAGACAGAGACAGAGACAGAGACAGAGACAGAGACAGACACAGAGACAGAGGAAGGGTCTCAGAGAGAGAAAGAGACAGAGACAGAGACAGAGACAGATACGGGGACAGAGACAGAGGCAGAGACAGAGACAGAGACAGAGACAGAGACAGAGGCAGAGACAGAGACAGAGACAGAGACAGAGACAGAGACAGAGACAGATGTAGAGACAGAGACAGAGACAGCGACAGAGACCGAGACAGAGACAGAGACAGAGACAGAGACAGAGACAGAGACAGAGACAGAGACAGAGACAGAGACAGAAACAGATACAGAGACAGATACGGGGACAGAGACAGAGGCATCGACAGAGGCAGAGACAGGGACAGGGACAGTGACAGAGGCAGAGGCAGAGACAGAGACAGAGGCAGAGACAGAGACAGATACGGGGACAGAGACAGAAGCAGAGACAGAGACAGAGACAGAGACAGAGACAGAGACAGAGACAGAGACAGAAACAGAGACAGAGGCAGAGGCAGAGACACATGCACAGACAGAGACAGAGACAGCGACAGGGACAGGGACAGTGACAGAGACAGAGACAGCGACAGAGACAGAGACAGAGACAGAGACAGGGACAGAGACAGAGACAGAGACAGAGACAGAGACAGAGACAGAGACAGAGGCAGAGTCTCAGACAGAGAAAGAGACAGAGACAGAGACAGAGACAGAGACAGAGACAGAGACAGAGACAGAGACAGAGACAGAGACAGAGACGGAGACAGTGACAGAGACGGAGACAGAGACAGAGACAGAGACAGAGACAGCGACGGAGACACAGACAGAGACAGAGACAGAGACAGAGACAGAGACAGAGACAGAGACAGAAACAGAGACAGAAACAGAGGCTGAGACAGAGACGGAGACGGAGACTGACACAGAGACAGAGACAGGGACAGAGTCGGAGACAAAGACCGAGACAGAGGCACAGACACAGACAGAGACAGAGACAGGGACAGAGACAGAGACAGAGACAGACACAGAGACAGAGGCAGGGTCTCAGACAGAGAAAGAGACAGAGACGGATACGGAGACAGAGACAGAGACAGGGACAGAGACAGAGACAGAGACAGAGACAGAGACAGAGACAGAGACAGAGACAGAGACAGAGACAGAGACAGAGACAGAGACAGAGACAGAGACAGAGACAGAGACAGAGACAGAGACAGAGACAGAGACAGAGACAGAGACAGAGACAGAGACAGAGACAGAGACAGAGACAGAGACAGAGACAGAGACAGAGACAGAGACAGAAACAGAGACAGAGACAGAGACTGAGACAGAGACAGAGACAGAGACAGAGACAGAGACAGATGCATAGACAGAGACAGAGACAGAGACAGAGACAGAGACAGCGACAGGGACAGGGACAGGGAGAGGGACAGAGACAGAGGCAGAGACAGAGACAGAGACAAAGACAGAGACAGAGACAGAAACAGAGACAGAGACATAGGCAGAGACAGAGACGGAGACACAGACAGAGACAGAGACAGAGACAGAGACAGATGCATAGACAGAGAAAGAGACAGAGACAGAGACAGCGACAGGGACAGGGAGAGGGACAGGGACAGAGACAGAGGCAGAGACAGAGACAGAGACAGAGACAGAGACAGAGACAGAAACAGAGACAGAGACAGAGGCAGAGACAGAGGCAGAGACAGAGACGGAGACGGAGACAGAGGCAGAGACACAGACAGAGGCAAAGACAGAGACAGAAACAGGGACAGAGACAGAGACAGAAACAGAGACAGAGACAGATGCATAGACAGAGACAGAGACAGAGACAGAGACAGAGACAGCGACAGGGACAGGGACAGGGAGAGGGACAGAGACAGAGGCAGAGACAGAGACAGAGACAAAGACAGAGACAGAGACAGAAACAGAGACAGAGACAGAGGCAGAGACAGAGACGGAGACACAGACAGAGACAGAGACAGAGACAGAGACAGATGCATAGACAGAGAAAGAGACAGAGACAGAGACAGCGACAGGGACAGGGAGAGGGACAGGGACAGAGACAGAGGCAGAGACAGAGACAGAGACAGAGACAGAGACAGAAACAGAGACAGAGACAGAGGCAGAGACAGAGGCAGAGACAGAGACGGAGACGGAGACAGAGGCAGAGACACAGACAGAGGCAAAGACAGAGACAGAAACAGGGACAGAGACAGAGACAGAAACAGAGACAGAGACAGAGACAAAGACAAAGACATTGACAGAGACAGAGACAGAGACAGAGACAGAGACACAGACAGAGACAGGGACAGGGACGGAGACAAAGACCGAGACAGAGGCAGAGACACAGACAGAGACAGAGACAGAGACAGAGACGGAGGCAGAGACAGAGACAGAGACAGAGACAGAGACAGAGACAGAGACAGAGACAGAGACAGACACAGACACAGAGACAGAGGCAGGGTCTCAGACAGAGAAAGAGACAGAGACAGAGACAGAGACAGAGACAGAGACAGAGACAGAGACAGAGACAGAGACAGAGACAGAAACAGAGACAGAGACGGAGACAGAGACTGAGACAGAGACAGAGACAGAGACAGAGACAGAGACAGAGACAGATGCATAGACAGAGACAGAGACAGAGACAGAGACAGCGACAGGGACAGGGAGAGGGACAGGGACAGAGACAGAGGCAGAGGCAGAGACAGAGACAGAGACAGAGACAGAAACAGAGACATAGACAGATACGGGGACAGAGACAGAGGCAGAGACACAGACAGGGACAGAGACCGAGACAGAGGCAGGGTCTCAGACAGAGACGGAGACAGAGGCAGGGTCTCAGACAGAGACAGAGACAGAGACAGGGACAGAGACAGAGACAGAGACAGAGACAGAGACAGAGACAGAGACAGAGACAGAGACAGAGACAGAGACAGAGACAGAGACAGAGACAGAGACAGAGACAGAGACAGAGACAGAGACGGAGACAGTGACAGAGACGGAGACAGAGACAGAGACAGAGACAGAGACAGCGACGGAGACACAGACAGAGAGAGAGACAGAGACAGAGACAGAGACAGAGACAGAGACAGAAACAGAGACAGAGGCAGAAACAGAGACAGAAACAGAGGCTGAGACAGAGACGGAGACGGAGACAGAGACAGAGACAGAGACAGAGACAGAGACAGAGACAGAGACAGAGACAGAAACAGAGACAGAGACAGAGACAGAGACAGAGACAGAGACAGAGACACAGACAGAGACAGAGACAGAGACAGAGGCAGAGACAGAGGCAGAGACAGAGACGGAGACGGAGACAGAGGCAGACACAGACACAGAGACAGAGGCAGGGTCTCAGACAGAGAAAGAGACAGAGACAGAGACAGAGACAGAGACAGAGACAGATGCATAGACAGAGAAAGAGACAGAGACAGAGACAGCGACAGGGACAGGGAGAGGGACAGGGACAGAGACAGAGGCAGAGACAGAGACAGAGACAGAGACAGAAACAGAGACAGAGACAGAGGCAGAGACAGAGGCAGAGACAGAGACGGAGACGGAGACAGAGGCAGAGACACAGACAGAGGCAAAGACAGAGACAGAAACAGGGACAGAGACAGAGACAGAAACAGAGACAGAGACAGACACAGACACAGAGACAGAGGCAGGGTCTCAGACAGAGAAAGAGACAGAGACAGAGACAGAGACAGAGACAGAGACAGAGACAGAGACAGAAACAGAGACAGAGACAGAGACGGAGACAGAGACTGAGACAGAGACAGAGACAGAGACAGAGACAGAGACAGATGCATAGACAGAGACAGAGACAGAGACAGAGACAGAGACAGAGACGGAGACAGTGACAGAGACGGAGACAGAGACAGAGACAGAGACAGAGACAGAGACAGCGACGGAGACACAGACAGAGACAGAGACAGAGACAGAGACAGAGACAGAGACAGAGACAGAAACAGAGACAGAAACAGAGGCTGAGACAGAGACGGAGACGGAGACTGACACAGAGACAGAGACAGGGACAGAGTCGGAGACAAAGACCGAGACAGAGGCACAGACACAGACAGAGACAGAGACAGGGACAGAGACAGAGACAGAGACAGAGACAGAGACAGAGACAGAGACAGAGACAGATGCATAGACAGAGACAGAGACAGAGACAGAGACAGAGACAGCGACACAGACAGAGACAGAGACAGAGACAGAGAGGGAGGCAGAGACAGAGACAGAGACAGAGACAGAGACAGAGACAGAGACAGAGACAGAGACAGACACAGACACAGAGACAGAGGCAGGGTCTCAGACAGAGAAAGAGACAGAGACAGAGACAGAGACAGAGACAGAGACAGAGACAGAGACAGAGACAGAGACAGAGACAGAAACAGAGACAGAGACGGAGACAGAGACTGAGACAGAGACAGAGACAGAGACAGAGACAGAGACAGAGACAGAGACAGATGCATAGACAGAGACAGAGACAGAGACAGAGACAGCGACAGGGACAGGGAGAGGGACAGGGACAGAGACAGAGGCAGAGGCAGAGACAGAGACAGAGACAGAGACAGAAACAGAGACATAGACAGATACGGGGACAGAGACAGAGGCAGAGACACAGACAGGGACAGAGACCGAGACAGAGGCAGGGTCTCAGACAGAGACAGAGACAGAGGCAGGGTCTCAGACAGAGACAGAGACAGAGACAGGGACAGAGACAGAGACAGAGACAGAGACAGAGACAGAGACAGAGACAGAGACAGAGACAGAGACAGAGACAGAGACAGAGACAGAGACAGAGACAGAGACGGAGACAGTGACAGAGACGGAGACAGAGACAGAGACAGAGACAGAGACAGCGACGGAGACACAGACAGAGAGAGAGACAGAGACAGAGACAGAGACAGAGACAGAGACAGAAACAGAGACAGAGGCAGAAACAGAGACAGAAACAGAGGCTGAGACAGAGACGGAGACGGAGACAGAGACAGAGACAGAGACAGAGACAGAGACAGAGACAGAGACAGAGACAGAAACAGAGACAGAGACAGAGACAGAGACAGAGACAGAGACAGAGACACAGACAGAGACAGAGACAGAGACAGAGGCAGAGACAGAGGCAGAGACAGAGACGGAGACGGAGACAGAGGCAGACACAGACACAGAGACAGAGGCAGGGTCTCAGACAGAGAAAGAGACAGAGACAGAGACAGAGACAGAGACAGAGACAGATGCATAGACAGAGAAAGAGACAGAGACAGAGACAGCGACAGGGACAGGGAGAGGGACAGGGACAGAGACAGAGGCAGAGACAGAGACAGAGACAGAGACAGAAACAGAGACAGAGACAGAGGCAGAGACAGAGGCAGAGACAGAGACGGAGACGGAGACAGAGGCAGAGACACAGACAGAGGCAAAGACAGAGACAGAAACAGGGACAGAGACAGAGACAGAAACAGAGACAGAGACAGACACAGACACAGAGACAGAGGCAGGGTCTCAGACAGAGAAAGAGACAGAGACAGAGACAGAGACAGAGACAGAGACAGAGACAGAGACAGAGACAGAAACAGAGACAGAGACGGAGACAGAGACTGAGACAGAGACAGAGACAGAGACAGAGACAGAGACAGATGCATAGACAGAGACAGAGACAGAGACAGAGACAAAGACAGAGACAGACACAGACACAGAGACAGAGGCAGGGTCTCAGACAGAGAAAGAGACAGAGACAGAGACAGAGACAGAGACAGAGACAGAGACAGAGACAGAAACAGAGACAGAGACGGAGACAGAGACTGAGACAGAGACAGAGACTGAGACAGAGACAGAGACAGAGACAGAGACAGAGACAGATGCATAGACAGAGACAGAGACAGAGACAGAGACAGAGACAGCGACAGGGACAGGGACAGGGAGAGGGACAGAGACAGAGGCAGAGACAGAGACAGAGACAAAGACAGAGACAGAGACAGAAACAGAGACAGAGACAGAGGCAGAGACAGAGACGGAGACAGAGACAGAAACAGAGACAGAGACAGAGACAAAGACAAAGACATTGACAGAGACAGAGACAGAGACAGAGACAGAGACACAGACAGAGACAGGGACAGGGACGGAGACAAAGACCGAGACAGAGGCAGAGACACAGGCAGAGACAGAGACAGAGACAGAGACGGAGGCAGAGAC
Source organism: Megachile willughbiella (assembly GCA_945859595.2). Taxonomy (NCBI): domain Eukaryota; kingdom Metazoa; phylum Arthropoda; class Insecta; order Hymenoptera; family Megachilidae; genus Megachile; species Megachile willughbiella. Next base: position 602,782 of record CAMAOD020000252.1, read on the forward strand.
AGAGACAGAGACAGAGACAGAGACAGAGACAGAGACAGATGCATAGACAGAGACAGAGACAGAGACAGAGACAGCGACAGGGACAGGGAGAGGGACAGGGACAGAGACAGAGGCAGAGGCAGAGACAGAGACAGAGACAGAGACAGAAACAGAGACATAGACAGATACGGGGACAGAGACAGAGGCAGAGACACAGACAGGGACAGAGACCGAGACAGAGGCAGGGTCTCAGACAGAGACAGAGACAGAGGCAGGGTCTCAGACAGAGACAGAGACAGAGACAGGGACAGAGACAGAGACAGAGACAGAGACAGAGACAGGGACAGAGACAGAGACAGAGACAGAGACAGAGACAGAGACAGAGACAGAGACAGAGACAGAGACGGAGACAGTGACAGAGACGGAGACAGAGACAGAGACATAGACAGAGACAGCGACGGAGACACAGACAGAGACAGAGACAGAGACAGAGACAGAGACAGAGACAGAGACAGAAACAGAGACAGAGGCAGAAACAGAGACAGAAACAGAGGCTGAGACAGAGACGGAGACGGAGACAGAGACAGAGACAGAGACAGAGACAGAGACAGAGACAGAGACAGAAACAGAGACAGAGACAGAGACAGAGACAGAGACAGAGACAGAGACACAGACAGAGACAGAGACAGAGACAGAAACAGAGACAGAGACAGAGACTGAGACAGAGACAGAGACAGAGACAGAGACAGAGACAGAGACAGAGACAGATGCATAGACAGAGACAGAGACAGAGACAGAGACAGCGACAGGGACACGGAGAGGGACAGGGACGGAGACAGAGGCAGAGGCAGAGACAGAGACAGAGACAGAGACAGAAACAGAGACAGAGACAGATACGGGGACAGCGACAGAGGCAGAGACACAGACAGAGACAGAGACCGAGACAGAGGCAGAGACACAGCCAGAGACAGAGACAGAGACAGAGACAGGGACAGAGACAGAGACGGAGACAAAGACCGAGACAGAGGCAGAGACACAGGCAGAGACAGAGACAGAGACAGAGACGGAGGCAGAGACAGAGGCAGAGACAGAGACAGAGACAGAGACAGAGGCAGGGTCTCAGACAGAGACAGAGACAGAGACAGAGACAGAGACAGAGCCAGAGACAGAGACAGAGACAGGGACAGAGACAGAGACAGAGACAGAGACAGAGACAGAGACAGAGACAGAGACAGAGACAGAGACAGAGACAGAGACAGAGACAGAGACAGACACAGAGACAGAGGCAGGGTCTCAGACAGAGAAAGAGACAGAGACAGAGACAGAGACAGAGACGGACACGGAGACAGAGACAGAGACAGAGACAGAGACAGAGACAGAGACAGAGACAGAGACAGAGACAGAGACAGAGACAGAGACAGAGACAGAGACAGAGACAGAGACAGAGACAGAGACAGAGACAGAGACAGGGACAGAGACAGAGACGGAGACAAAGACCGAGACTGAGGCAGAAACATAGACAGAGACAGAGACAGGGACAGAGACAGAGACAGAGACAGAGGCAGAGACAGAGACAGAGACAGAGACAGAGGCAGGGTCTCAGACAGAGACAGAGACAGGGACAGAGACCGAGACAGAGGCAGAGACACAGACAGAGAAAGAGACACACACAGGGACAGAGACAGAGACGGAGACAATGACCGAGACAGAGGCAGAGACAGAGACAGAGACAGAGACAGAGACAGAGACAGAGATACATGCATAGACAGAGACAGAGACAGCGACAGGGACAGGGACAGAGACAGAGGCAGAGGCAGAGACAGAGACGGAGACAGTGACAGAGACGGGGACAGAGACAGAGACAGAGACAGAGACAGCGACGGAGACACAGACAGAGACAGAGACAGAGACAGAGACAGAGTCAGAGACAGAGACAGAGACAGAGACAGAGACAGAGACAGAGACAGAGACAGAGACAGAGACAGAGACAGAGACAGAAACAGAGACAGAGACAGAGGCAGAAACAGAGACAGAAACATAGGCTGAGACAGAGACGGAAACGGAGACTGAGACAGAGACAGAGACAGAGGCAGAGACAGGGACAGGAACAGAGACAGAGACAGATACGGGGACAGAGACAGAGGCAGAGACAGAGACGGAGACAAAGACCGAGACAGAGGCAGAGACACAGACAGAGACAGAGACAGAGACAGAGGCAGAGACAGAGACAGAGACAGAGACAGAGACAGAGACAGACACAGAGACAGAGGCAGGGTCTCAGAGAGAGAAAGAGACAGAGACAGAGACAGAGACAGATACGGGGACAGATACGGGGACAGAGACAGAGGCAGAGACAGAGGCAGAGACAGGGACAGGGACAGTGACAGAGGCAGAGGCAGAGACAGAGACAGAGGCAGAGACAGAGACAGATACGGGGCAGAGACAGAAGCAGAGACAGAGACAGAGACAGAGACAGAGACAGAGACAGAGACAGAGACAGAGACAGAAACAGAGACAGAGACAGAGACAGAGACGGAGACAGTGACAGAGACGGAGACAGAGACAGAGACAGAGACAGAGACAGCGACGGAGACACAGACAGAGACAGAGACAGAGACAGAGACAGAGACAGAGACAGAGACAGAAACAGAGACAGAAACAGAGGCTGAGACAGAGACGGAGACGGAGACTGACACACAGACAGAGACAGAGACAGAGTCGGAGACAAAGACCGAGACAGAGGCACAGACACAGACAGAGACGGAGACAGGGACAGAGACAGAGACAGAGACAGACACAGAGACAGAGGCAGGGTCTCAGACAGAGAAAGAGACAGAGACGGATACGGAGACAGAGACAGAGACAGGGACAGAGACAGAGACAGAGACAGAGACAGAGACAGAGACAGAGACAGAGACAGAGACAGAGACAGAGACAGAGACAGAGACAGAGACAGAGACAGAGACAGAGACAGAGACAGAGACAGAGACAGAGACAGAGACAGAGACAGAGACAGAGACAGAAACAGAGACAGAGACAGAGACTGAGACAGAGACAGAGACAGAGACAGAGACAGAGACAGAGACAGATGCATAGACAGAGACAGAGACAGAGACAGAGACAGAGACAGCGACAGGGACAGGGACAGGGAGAGGGACAGAGACAGAGGCAGAGACAGAGACAGAGACAAAGACAGAGACAGAGACAGAAACAGAGACAGAGACAGAGGCAGAGACAGAGACGGAGACACAGACAGAGACAGAGACAGAGACAGAGACAGATGCATAGACAGAGAAAGAGACAGAGACAGGTACAGGGAGAGGGACAGGGACAGAGACAGAGGCAGAGACAGAGACAGAGACAGAGACAGAGACAGAAACAGAGACAGAGACAGAGGCAGAGACAGAGGCAGAGACAGAGACGGAGACGGAGACAGAGGCAGAGACACAGACAGAGGCAAAGACAGAGACAGAAACAGGGACAGAGACAGAGACAGAAACAGAGACAGAGACAGAGACAAAGACAAAGACATTGACAGAGACAGAGACAGAGACACAGACAGAGACAGGGACAGGGACGGAGACAAAGACCGAGACAGAGGCAGAGACACAGACAGAGACAGAGACAGAGACAGAGACAGAGACGGAGGCAGAGACAGAGACAGAGACAGAGACAGAGACAGAGACAGAGACAGAGACAGAGACAGACACAGACACAGAGACAGAGGCAGGGTCTCAGACAGAGAAAGAGACAGAGACAGAGACAGAGACAGGGACAGAGACAGAGACAGAGACAGAGACAGAGACAGAAACAGAGACATAGACAGATACGGGGACAGAGACAGAGGCAGAGACACAGACAGGGACAGAGACCGAGACAGAGGCAGGGTCTCAGACAGAGACAGAGACAGAGGCAGGGTCTCAGACAGAGACAGAGACAGAGACAGGGACAGAGACAGAGACAGAGACAGAGACAGAGACAGAAACAGAGACAGAGACAGAGACAGAGACAGAGACAGAGACAGAGACAGAGACAGAGACAGAGACGGAGACAGTGACAGAGACGGAGACAGAGACAGAGACAGAGACAGAGACAGCGACGGAGACACAGACAGAGACAGAGACAGAGACAGAGACAGAGACAGAGACAGAGACAGAAACAGAGACAGAGGCAGAGACAGAGACAGAGGCAGAGACAGAGACAGAGACAGAGACAGAGACAGAGACAGACACAGAGACAGAGGCAGGGTCTCAGAGAGAGAAAGAGACAGAGACAGAGACAGAGACAGATACGGGGACAGATACGGGGACAGAGACAGAGGCAGAGACAGAGGCAGAGACAGGGACAGGGACAGTGACAGAGGCAGAGGCAGAGACAGAGACAGAGGCAGAGACAGAGACAGATACGGGGACAGAGACAGAAGCAGAGACAGAGACAGAGACAGAGACAGAGACAGAGACAGAGACAGAGACAGAAACAGAGACAGAGACAGAGACAGAGACGGAGACAGTGACAGAGACGGAGACAGAGACAGAGACAGAGACAGAGACAGCGACGGAGACACAGACAGAGACAGAGACAGAGACAGAGACAGAGACAGAGACAGAGACAGAAACAGAGACAGAAACAGAGGCTGAGACAGAGACGGAGACGGAGACTGACACACAGACAGAGACAGAGACAGAGTCGGAGACAAAGACCGAGACAGAGGCACAGACACAGACAGAGACAGAGACGGAGACACAGACAGAGACAGAGACAGAGACAGAGACAGAGACAGAGACAGAAACAGAGACAGAGACAGAGACTGAGACAGAGACAGAGACAGAGACAGAGACAGAGACAGAGACAGAGACAGAGACAGAGACAGAGACAGAGACAGCGACAGGGACACGGAGAGGGACAGGGACAGAGACAGAGGCAGAGGCAGAGACAGAGACAGAGACAGAGACAGAAACAGAGACAGAGACAGATACGGGGACAGAGACAGAGGCAGAGACACAGACAGAGACAGAGACCGAGACAGAGGCAGAGACACAGCCAGAGACAGAGACAGAGACAGAGACAGGGACAGAGACAGAGACGGAGACAAAGACCGAGACAGAGACAGAGACAGAGACGGAGACAGAGGCAGAGACACAGACAGAGACAGAGACACACACAGGGACAGAGACAGAGACGGAGACAATGACCGAGACAGAGGCAGAGACAGAGACAGAGACAGAGACAGAGACAGAGATACATGCATAGACAGAGACAGAGACACTGACAGGGACAGGGACAGAGACAGAGGCAGAGGCAGAGGCAGAGACAGAGACAGAGACAGAGACAGGAACAGAGACAGAGACAGATACGGGGACAGAGACAGAGGCAGAGACAGAGACGGAGACAAAGACCGAGACAGAGGCAGAGACACAGACAGAGACAGAGACAGAGACAGAGACAGAGGCAGAGACAGAGACAGAGACAGAGACAGAGACAGAGACAGAGACAGAGACAGAGACAGACACAGAGACAGAGGCAGGGTCTCAGAGAGAGAAAGAGACAGAGACAGAGACAGAGACGGATACGGAGACAGAGACAGAGACAGAGACAGAGACAGAGACAGAGACAGAGACAGAGACAGAGACAGAGACAGAGACAGAGACAGAGACAGAGACAGAGACAGAGACAGGGACAGAGACAGAGACGGAGACAAAGGCCGAGACAGAGGCAGAGACAGAGACACACACAGGGACAGAGACAGAGACGGAGACAATGACCGAGACAGAGGCAGAGACAGAGACAGAGACAGAGACAGAGACAGAGATATATGCATAGTCAGAGACAGAGACAGCGACAGGGACAGGGACAGAGACAGAGGCAGAGGCAGAGACAGAGACAGAGACAGAGACAGAGACAGGAACAGAGACAGAGACAGATACGGGGACAGAGACAGAGGCAGAGACAGAGACGGAGACAAAGACCGATGCAGAGGCAGAGACACAGACAGAGACAGAGACAGAGACAGACACAGAGGCAGAGACAGAGACAGAGACAGAGACAGAGACAGAGACAGAGACAGACACAGAGACAGAGGCAGGGTCTCAGAGAGAGAAAGAGACAGAGGCAGAGACAGAGACGGATACGGAGACAGAGACAGAGACAGAGACACATGCATAGACAGAGACAGAGACAGAGACAGAGACAGGGACAGAGACAGAGACAGAAACAGAGACAGAGACAGAGACAAAGACAAAGACAGAGACAGAGACAGAGACACAGACAGAGACAGGGACAGAGACGGAGACAGAGACAGAGACACATGCATAGACAGAGACAGAGACAGCGACAGGGACAGGGACAGTGACAGAGGCAGAGGCAGAGACAGAGACAGAGACAGAGACAGAGACAGATACGGGGACAGAGACAGAGGCACGGACAGAGACAGAGACAGAGACAGAGACAGAGGCGGAGACAGAGACAGAGACAGAGACAGAGACAGAGACAGAGACAGAGACACATGCATAGACAGAGACAGAGACAGCGACAGGGACAGGGACAGTAACAGAGGCAGAGGCAGAGACAGAGACAGAGACAGAGACAGAGACAGAGACAGAGACAGAGACAGAGACAGAGACAGAGACAGAGACAGAGACAGAGACAGAGACAGAGACAGAGACAGAGACACAGACAGAGACAGAGACCGAGACAGAGGCAGAGACACAGCCAGAGACAGAGACAGAGACAGAGACAGGGACAGAGACAGAGACGGAGACAAATACCGAGACAGAGGCAGAGACACAGACAGAGACAGAGACAGGGAGAGAGACAGAGACAAAGACAGAGACAGAAACAGGGACAGAGACAGAGACAGAAACAGGGACAGGGACAGAGACAAAGACAAAGACATTGACAGAGACAGAGACAGAGACACAGACAGAGACAGGGACAGAGACGGAGACATAGACCGAGACAGAGGCAGAGACACAGACAGAGAAAGAGACAGAGACATTGACAGAGACAGAGACAGAGACAGAGACAGAGACAGCGACAGGGACAGGGACAGGGAGAGGGACAGAGACAGAGGCAGAGACAGAGACAGAGACAAAGACAGAGACAGAGACAGAAACAGAGACAGAGACAGAGGCAGAGACAGAGACGGAGACACAGACATAGACAGAGACAGAGAGAGAGACAGATGCATAGACAGAGAAAGAGACAGAGACAGAGACAGCGACAGGGACAGGGAGAGGGACAGGGACAGAGACAGAGACAGAGACAGAGACAGAGACAGAGACAGGGACAGAGACAGAGACGGAGACAAAGGCCGAGACAGAGGCAGAGACAGAGACACACACAGGGACAGAGACAGAGACGGAGACAATGACCGAGACAGAGGCAGAGACAGAGACAGAGACAGAGACAGAGACAGAGATATATGCATAGTCAGAGACAGAGACAGCGACAGGGACAGGGACAGAGACAGAGGCAGAGGCAGAGACAGAGACAGAGACAGAGACAGAGACAGAGACAGAGACAGAGACAGAGACAGAGACAGAGACAGAGACACAGACAGAGACAGAGACCGAGACAGAGGCAGAGACACAGACAGAGACAGAGACAGAGACAGAGACAGAGACAGAGACAGACACAGACACAGAGACAGAGGCAGGGTCTCACACAGAGAAAGAGACAGAGACAGAGACAGAGACAGAGACAGAGACAGAGACAGAGACAGAGACAGAGACAGAGACAGAGACAGACACAGAAACAGAGACAGAGGCAGAGACAGCGACAGAGACAGAGACAGAGACAGAGACAGAGACAGAGACAGAGACAGAAACAGAGACAGAGACAGAGACTGAGACAGAGACACAGACAGAGACAGGGACAGGGACGGAGACAAAGACCGAGACAGAGGCAGAGACACAGACAGAGACAGAGACAGAGACAGAGACGGAGGCAGAGACAGAGACAGAGACAGAGACAGAGACAGAGACAGAGACAGAGACAGACACAGACACAGAGACAGAGGCAGGGTCTCAGACAGAGAAAGAGACAGAGACAGAGACAGAGACAGGGACAGAGACAGAGACGGAGACAGAGACAGAGACAGAGACAGAGACAGAGACAGAGACAGAGACAGAGACAGAGACAGAGACAGAGACAGAGACAGAGACAGAGACAGAGACAGAGACAGAGACAGAGACAGAGACAGAGACAGAAACAGAGACAGAGACAGAGACTGAGACAGAGACAGAGACAGGGACAGAGACAGAGACAGATGCATAGACAGAGACAGAGACAGAGACAGAGACAGAAACAGAGACAGAGACAGAGGCAGAAACAGAGACAGAAACAGAGGCTGAGACAGAGACGGAGACGGAGACTGAGACAGAGACAGAGACAGAGACAGAGTCGGAGACAAAGACGGAGACAGAGGCAGAGACACAGACAGAGACAGAGACACACACAGGGACAGAGACAGAGACGGAGACAATGACCGAGACAGAGGCAGAGACAGAGACAGAGACAGAGACAGAGACAGAGATACATGCATAGACAGAGACAGAGACACTGACAGGGACAGGGACAGAGACAGAGGCAGAGGCAGAGGCAGAGACAGAGACAGAGACAGAGACAGGAACAGAGACAGAGACAGATACGGGGACAGAGACAGAGGCAGAGACAGTGACGGAGACAAAGACCGAGACAGAGGCAGAGACACAGACAGAGACAGAGACAGAGACAGAGACAGAGGCAGAGACAGAGACAGAGACAGAGACAGAGACAGAGACAGAGACAGAGACAGAGACAGAGACAGACACAGAGACAGAGGCAGGGTCTCAGAGAGAGAAAGAGACAGAGACAGAGACAGAGACGGATACGGAGACAGAGACAGAGACAGAGACAGAGACAGAGACAGAGACAGAGACAGAGACAGAGACAGAGACAGAGACAGAGACAGAGACAGAGACAGAGACAGAGACAGAGACAGAGACAGAGACAGGGACAGAGACAGAGACGGAGACAAAGGCCGAGACAGAGGCAGAGACAGAGACACACACAGGGACAGAGACAGAGACGGAGACAATGACCGAGACAGAGGCAGAGACAGAGACAGAGACAGAGACAGAGACAGAGATATATGCATAGTCAGAGACAGAGACAGCGACAGGGACAGGGACAGAGACAGAGGCAGAGGCAGAGACAGAGACAGAGACAGAGACAGAGACAGGAACAGAGACAGAGACAGATACGGGGACAGAGACAGAGGCAGAGACAGAGACGGAGACAAAGACCGATGCAGAGGCAGAGACACAGACAGAGACAGAGACAGAGACAGACACAGAGGCAGAGACAGAGACAGAGACAGAGACAGAGACAGAGACAGAGACAGAGACAGACACAGAGACAGAGGCAGGGTCTCAGAGAGAGAAAGAGACAGAGGCAGAGACAGAGACGGATACGGAGACAGAGACAGAGACAGAGACACATGCATAGACAGAGACAGAGACAGAGACAGAGACAGGGACAGAGACAGAGACAGAAACAGAGACAGAGACAGAGACAAAGACAAAGACAGAGACAGAGACAGAGACACAGACAGAGACAGGGACAGAGACGGAGACAGAGACAGAGACACATGCATAGACAGAGACAGAGACAGCGACAGGGACAGGGACAGTGACAGAGGCAGAGGCAGAGACAGAGACAGAGACAGAGACAGAGACAGATACGGGGACAGAGACAGAGGCACGGACAGAGACAGAGACAGAGACAGAGACAGAGGCGGAGACAGAGACAGAGACAGAGACAGAGACAGAGACAGAGACAGAGACACATGCATAGACAGAGACAGAGACAGCGACAGGGACAGGGACAGTGACAGAGGCAGAGGCAGAGACAGAGACAGAGACAGAGACAGAGACAGAGACAGAGACAGAGACAGAGACAGAGACAGAGACAGAGACAGAGACAGAGACAGAGACAGAGACAGAGACAGAGACAGAGACAGAGACAGAGACAGAGACAGAGACAGAGACAGAGACAGAGACAGAGACAGAGACAGAAACAGAGACAGAGACAGAGACTGAGACAGAGACAGAGACAGAGACAGAGACAGAGACAGAGACAGAGACAGATGCATAGACAGAGAAGGAGACAGAGACAGAGACAGAGACAGAGACAGCGACAGGGACAGGGACAGGGAGAGGGACAGAGACAGAGGCAGAGACAGAGACAGAGACAGAGACAAAGACAGAGACAGAGACAGAAACAGAGACAGAGACAGAGGCAGAGACAGAGACGGAGACACAGACAGAGACAGAGACAGATGCATAGACAGAGACAGAGACAGAGACAGAGACAGAGACAGAGACAGAGACAGAGACAGACACAGACACAGAGAGAGAGGCAGGGTCTCACACAGAGAAAGAGACAGAGACAGAGACAGAGGCAGAGACAGAGACAGAGACAGAGACACAGACAGAGATACATGCATAGACAGAGACAGAGACAGCGACAGGGACAGGGACAGAGACAGCGGCAGAGGCAGAGACAGAGACAGAGACAGGGACAGGAACATAGACAGAGACAGATACGGGGACAGAGACAGAGACAGAGACTGAGACAGAGACAGAGACAGAGACAGAGACAGAGACAGATGCATAGACAGAGACAGAGACAGAGACAGAGACAGAGACAGCGACAGGGACAGGGAGAGGGACAGGGGCAGAGACAGAGGCAGAGGCAGAGACAGAGACAGAGACAGAGACAGAAACAGAGACAGAGTCAGATACGGGGACAGGGACAGAGGCAGAGACACAGACAGAGACAGAGACCGAGACAGAGGCAGAGACACAGACAGAGACAGAGACAGGGAGAGAGACAGAGACAAAGACAGAGACAGAAACAGGGACAGAGACAGAGACAGAAACAGAGACAGGGACAGAGACAAAGACAAAGACATTGACAGAGACAGAGACAGAGACACAGACAGAGACAGGGACAGAGACGGAGACATAGACCGAGACAGAGGCAGAGACACAGACAGAGAAAGAGACAGAGACATTGACAGAGACAGAGACAGAGACAGCGACAGGGACAGGGAGAGGGACAGGGACAGAGACAGAGGCAGAGGCAGAGACAGAGACAGAGACAGAGACAGAAACAGAGACATAGACAGATACGGGGACAGAGACAGAGGCAGAGACACAGACAGAGACAGAGACCGAGACAGAGGCAGGGTCTCAGACAGAGACAGAGACAGAGGCAGGGACAGAGACAGAGACGGAGACAAAGACCGAGACAGAGGCAGAGACACAGACAGAGACAGAGACAGGGACAGAGGCAGAGACACAGCCAGAGACAGAGACAGAGACAGAGACAGAGACAGGGACAGAGACAGAGACAGAGACGGAGACAAAGACCGAGACAGAGGCAGAGACACAGACAGAGACAGAGACAGAGACAGGGACAGAGACAGAGACAGAGACAGAGACAGAGACAGATGCATAGACAGAGACAGAGACAGAGACAGAGACAGCGACAGGGACAGGGAGAGGGACAGGGACAGAGACAGAGGCAGAGACAGAGACAGAGACAGAGACAGAGACAGAAACAGAGACAGAGACAGAGGCAGAGACAGAAGCAGAGACAGAGACGGAGACAAAGACCGAGACAGAGGCAGAGACACAGACAGAGACAGAGACAGAGACAGAGACAGAGACGGAGGCAGAGACAGAGACAGAGACAGAGACAGAGACAGAGACAGAGACAGAGACAGAGACAGACACAGACACAGAGAGAGAGGCTGGGTCTCACACAGAGAAAGAGACAGAGACAGAGACAGAGACAGAGACAGAGACAGAAACAGAGACAGAGACAGAGACAGGGACTGAGACAGAGACAGAGACAGAGACAGAGACAGAGACAGAGACAGATGCATAGACAGAGACAGAGACAGAGACAGAGACAGCGACAGGGACAGGGAGAGGGACAGGGACAGAGACAGAGGCAGAGGCAGAGACAGAGACAGAGACAGAGACAGAAACAGAGACAGAGACAGAGACAGACACAGAGACAGAGACAGAGACAGAGACAGAGACAGAGACAGAGACAGAGACAGAGACAGAGACGGAGACAGTGACAGAGACGGAGACAGAGACAGAGACAGAGACAGAGACAGCGACGGAGACACAGACAGAGACAGAGACAGAGACAGAGACAGAGACAGAGACAGAGACAGAGACAGAAACAGAGACAGAGGCAGAAACAGAGACAGAAACAGAGGCTGAGACAGAGACGGAGACGGAGACTGAGACAGAGACAGAGACAGAGACAGAGACAGAGTCGGAGACAAAGACCGAGACAGAGGCAGAGACACAGACAGAGACAGAGACACACACAGGGACAGAGACAGAGACGGAGAAAAAGACCGAGACAGAGGCAGAGACAGAGACAGAGACAGAGACACAGACAGAGATACATGCATAGACGGAGACAGAGACAGCGACAGGGACAGGGACAGAGACAGAGGGAGAGGCAGAGACAGAGACAGAGACAGAGACAGGAACATAGACAGAGACAGATACGGGGACAGAGACAGAGGCAGAGACAGAGACGGAGACAAAGACCGAGACAGAGGCAGAGACACAGACAGAGACAGAGACAGAGACAGAGACAGAGACAGAGGCAGAGACAGAGACAGAGACAGAGACAGAGACAGAGACAGACACAGAGACAGAGGCAGAGGCAGAGACAGAGGCAGAGACAGAGACGGAGACGGAGACAGAGGCAGAGACACAGACAGAGACAAAGACAGAGACAGAAACAGGGACAGAGACAGAGACAGAAGCAGAGACAGAGACAGAGACAAAGACAAAGACATTGACAGAGACAGAGACAGAGACACAGACAGAGACAGGGACAGAGACGGAGACATAGACCGAGACAGAGGCAGAGACACAGACAGAGAAAGAGACAGAGACATTGACAGAGACAGAGACAGAGACAGCGACAGGGACAGGGAGAGGGACAGGGACAGAGACAGAGGCAGAGGCAGAGACAGAGACAGAGACAGAGACAGAAACAGAGACATAGACAGATACGGGGACAGAGACAGAGGCAGAGACACAGACAGAGACAGAGACCGAGACAGAAACAGAGACAGAGACAGAGGCAGAGACAGAGGCAGAGACAGAGACGGAGACAAAGACCGAGACAGAGGCAGAGACACAGACAGAGACAGAGACAGAGACAGAGACAGAGACGGAGGCAGAGACAGAGACAGAGACAGAGACAGAGACAGAGACAGAGACAGAGACAGAGACAGACACAGACACAGAGAGAGAGGCAGGGTCTCACACAGAGAAAGAGACAGAGACAGAGACAGAGACAGAGACAGAGACAGAAACAGAGACAGAGACAGAGACAGAGACTGAGACAGAGACAGAGACAGAGACAGAGACAGAGACAGAGACAGATGCATAGACAGAGACAGAGACAGAGACAGAGACAGCGACAGGGACAGGGAGAGGGACAGGGACAGAGACAGAGGCAGAGGCAGAGACAGAGACAGAGACAGAGACAGAAACAGAGACAGAGACAGATACGGGGACAGGGACAGAGGCAGAGACACAGACAGAGACGGAGACCGAGACAGAGGCAGAGACACAGCCAGAGACAGAGACAGAGACAGAGGCAGGGACAGAGACAGAGACGGAGACAAAGACCGAGACAGAGGCAGAGACACAGACAGAGACAGAGACAGGGACAGGGATAGAGACAGAGACAGAGGCAGAGACAGAGACAGAGACAGAGACAGAGACAGAGGCAGGGTCTCAGACAGAGACAGAGACAGAGACAGAGACAGAGACAGACACAGAGACAGAGACAGAGACAGAGACAGAGACAGAGACAGAGACAGAGACAGAGACGGAGACAGTGACAGAGACGGAGACAGAGACAGAGACAGAGACAGAGACAGGGACAGAGACAGAGACGGAGACAAAGACCGAGACAGAGGCAGAGACACAGACAGAGACAGAGACAGGGACAGAGGCAGAGACACAGCCAGAGACAGAGACAGAGACAGAGACAGGGACAGAGACAGAGACGGAGACAAAGACCGAGACAGAGGCAGAGACACAGACAGAGACAGAGACAGAGACAGGGACAGAGACAGAGACAGAGACAGAGACAGAGACAGATGCATAGACAGAGACAGAGACAGAGACAGAGACAGCGACAGGGACAGGGAGAGGGACAGGGACAGAGACAGAGGCAGAGACAGAGACAGAGACAGAGACAGAGACAGAAACAGAGACAGAGACAGAGGCAGAGACAGAGGCAGAGACAGAGACGGAGACAAAGACCGAGACAGAGGCAGAGACACAGACAGAGACAGAGACAGAGACAGAGACAGAGACGGAGGCAGAGACAGAGACAGAGACAGAGACAGAGACAGAGACAGAGACAGAGACAGAGACAGAGACAGAGACAGACACAGACACAGAGAGAGAGGCAGGGTCTCACACAGAGAAAGAGACAGAGACAGAGACAGAGACAGAGACAGAGACAGAGACAGAAACAGAGACAGAGACAGAGACAGAGACTGAGACAGAGACAGAGACAGAGACAGAGACAGAGACAGAGACAGATGCATAGACAGAGACAGAGACAGAGACAGAGACAGCGACAGGGACAGGGAGAGGGACAGGGACAGAGACAGAGGCAGAGGCAGAGACAGAGACAGAGACAGAGACAGAAACAGAGACAGAGACAGATACGGGGACAGGGACAGAGGCAGAGACACAGACAGAGACGGAGACCGAGACAGAGGCAGAGACACAGCCAGAGACAGAGACAGAGACAGAGGCAGGGACAGAGACAGAGACGGAGACAAAGACCGAGACAGAGGCAGAGACACAGACAGAGACAGAGACAGGGACAGGGATAGAGACAGAGACAGAGGCAGAGACAGAGACAGAGACAGAGACAGAGACAGAGGCAGGGTCTCAGACAGAGACAGAGACAGAGACAGAGACAGAGACAGACACAGAGACAGAGACAGAGACAGAGACAGAGACAGAGACAGAGACAGAGACAGAGACAGAGACGGAGACAGTGACAGAGACGGAGACAGAGACAGAGACAGAGACAGAGACAGCGACGGAGACACAGACAGAGACAGAGACAGAGACAGAGACAGAGACAGAGACAGAGACAGAGACAGAAACAGAGACAGAGGCAGAAACAGAGACAGAAACAGAGGCTGAGACAGAGACGGAGACGGAGACTGAGACAGAGACAGAGACAGAGACAGAGACAGAGTCGGAGACAAAGACCGAGACAGAGGCAGAGACACAGACAGAGACAGAGACACACACAGGGACAGAGACAGAGACGGAGAAAAAGACCGAGACAGAGGCAGAGACAGAGACAGAGACAGAGACACAGATAGAGATACATGCATAGACAGAGACAGAGACAGCGACAGGGACAGGGACAGAGACAGAGGCAGAGGCAGAGACAGAGACAGAGACAGAGACAGGAACATAGACAGAGACAGATACGGGGACAGAGACAGAGGCAGAGACAGAGACGGAGACAAAGACCGAGACAGAGGCAGAGACACAGACAGAGACAGAGACAGAGACAGAGACAGAGGCAGAGACAGAGACAGAGACAGAGACAGAGACAGAGACAGACACGGAGACAGAGGCAGAGGCAGAGACAGGGACAGGGAGAGGGACAGGGACAGAGACAGAGGCAGAGACAGAGACAGAGACAGAGACAGAGACAGAGACAGAGACAGATACGGGGACAGGGACAGAGGCAGAGACACAGACAGAGACAGAGACCGGGACAGAGGCAGAGACACAGCCAGAGACAGAGACAGAGACAGAGACAGGGACAGAGACAGAGACGGAGACAAAGACCGAGACAGAGGCAGAGACACAGACAGAGACAGCGACAGGGGCAGGGACAGAGACAGAGACAGAGGCAGAGACAGAGACAGAGACAGAGACAGAGACAGAGGCAGGGTCTCAGACAGAGACAGAGACAGAGACAGAGACAGAGACAGAGACAGAGACAGAGACAGAGACAGAGACAGAGACAGAGACAGAGACAGAGACAGAGACAGAGACAGAGACAGAGACAGAGACGGAGACAGTGACAGAGACGGAGACAGAGACAGAGACAGAGACAGAGACAGAGACAGCGACGGAGACACAGACAGAGACAGAGACAGAGACAGAGACAGAGACAGAGACAGAGACAGAAACAGAGACAGAGGCAGAAACAGAGACAGAAACAGAGGCTGAGACAGAGACGGAGACGGAGACTGAGACAGAGACAGAGACAGAGACAGAGACAGAGACAGAGTCGGAGACAAAGACCGAGACAGAGGCAGAGACACAGACAGAGACAGAGACACACACAGGGACAGAGACAGAGACGGAGAAAAAGACCGAGACAGAGGCAGAGACAGAGACAGAGACACAGACAGAGATACATGCATAGACAGAGACAGAGACAGCGACAGGGACAGGGACAGAGACAGAGGCAGAGGCAGAGACAGAGACAGAGACAGAGACAGGAACATAGACAGAGACAGATACGGGGACAGAGACAGAGGCAGAGACAGAGACGGAGACAAAGACCGAGACAGAGGCAGAGACACAGACAGAGACAGAGACAGAGACAGAGACAGAGGCAGAGACAGAGACAGAGACAGAGACAGAGACAGAGACAGACACAGAGACAGAGGCAGAGGCAGAGACAGAGGCAGAGACAGAGACGGAGACGGAGACAGAGGCAGAGACACAGACAGAGACAAAGACAGAGAGAGAAACAGGGACAGAGACAGAGACAGAAGCAGAGACAGAGACAGAGACAAAGACAAAGACATTGACAGAGACAGAGACAGAGACACAGACAGAGACAGGGACAGAGACGGAGACAAAGACCGAGACAGAGGCAGAGACACAGACAGAGACAGAGACAGAGACAGAGACGGAGGCAGAGACAGAGACAGAGACAGAGACAGAGACAGAGACAGAGACAGGGACAGAGACAGAGACAGAGACAGAGACAGAGACAGAAACAGGGACAGAGACAGAGACAGAAGCAGAGACAGAGACAGAGACAAAGACAAAGACATTGACAGAGACAGAGACAGAGACACAGACAGAGACAGGGACAGAGACGGAGACAAAGACCGAGACAGAGGCAGAGACACAGACAGAGACAGGGACAGAGACGGAGACAAAGACCGAGACAGAGGCAGAGACACAGACAGAGACAGAGACAGAGACAGAGACAGAGACAGAGACAGAGACAGAGACAGAGACAGAGACAGAGACAGAGACAGGGACAGAGACAGAGACAGAGACAGAGACAGCGACAGGGACAGGGAGAGGGACAGGGACAGGGACAGAGACAGAGACAGAAACAGAGACAGAGACAGAGACAGAGACAGAGACAGAAACAGAGACAGAGACAGAGACAGAGACAGAGACAGAAACAGAGACAGAGACAGAGACAGAAACAGAGACAGAGACAGATACGGGGACAGGGACAGAGGCAGAGACACGGACAGAGACAGAGACCGAGACAGAGGCAGAGACACAGCCAGAGACAGAGACAGAGACAGAGGCAGGGACAGAGACAGAGACGGAGACAAAGACCGAGACACAGGCAGAGACACAGACAGAGACAGAGACAGGGACAGGGATAGAGACAGAGACAGAGGCAGAGACAGAGACAGAGACAGAGACAGAGACAGAGACAGAGACAGAGACAGAGACAGAGACAGAGGCAGAAACAGAGACAGAAACAGAGGCTGAGACAGAGACGGAGACGGAGACTGAGACAGAGACAGAGACAGAGACAGAGACAGAGACAGAGACAGAGTCGGAGACAAAGACCGAGACAGAGGCAGAGACACAGACAGAGACAGAGACACACACAGGGACAGAGACAGAGACGGAGAAAAAGACCGAGACAGAGGCAGAGACAGAGACAGAGACAGAGACACAGACAGAGATACATGCATAGACGGAGACAGAGACAGCGACAGGGACAGGGACAGAGACAGAGGGAGAGGCAGAGACAGAGACAGAGACAGAGACAGGAACATAGACAGAGACAGATACGGGGACAGAGACAGAGGCAGAGACAGACACGGAGACAAAGACCGAGACAGAGGCAGAGACACAGACAGAGACAGAGACAGAGACAGAGACAGAGACAGAGGCAGAGACAGAGACAGAGACAGAGACAGAGACAGAGACAGACACAGAGACAGAGGCAGAGGCAGAGACAGAGGCAGAGACAGAGACGGAGACGGAGACAGAGGCAGAGACACAGACAGAGACAAAGACAGAGACAGAAACAGGGACAGAGACAGAGACAGAAGCAGAGACAGAGACAGAGACAAAGACAAAGACATTGACAGAGACAGAGACAGAGACACAGACAGAGACAGGGACAGAGACGGAGACAAAGACCGAGACAGAGGCAGAGACACAGACAGAGACAGGGACAGAGACGGAGACAAAGACCGAGACAGAGGCAGAGACACAGACAGAGACAGAGACAGAGACAGAGACGGAGGCAGAGACAGAGACAGAGACAGAGACAGAGACAGAGACAGAGACAGAGACAGAGACAGAGACAGAGACAGAGACAGGGACAGAGACAGAGACAGAGACAGACACAGAGACAGAGGCAGAGGCAGAGACAGAGGCAGAGACAGAGACGGAGACGGAGACAGAGGCAGAGACACAGACAGAGACAAAGACAGAGACAGAAACAGGGACAGAGACAGAGACAGAAGCAGAGACAGAGACAGAGACAAAGACAAAGACATTGACAGAGACAGAGACAGAGACACAGACAGAGACAGGGACAGAGACGGAGACAAAGACCGAGACAGAGGCAGAGACACAGACAGAGACAGGGACAGAGACGGAGACAAAGACCGAGACAGAGGCAGAGACACAGACAGAGACAGAGACAGAGACAGAGACGGAGGCAGAGACAGAGACAGAGACAGAGACAGAGACAGAGACAGAGACAGAGACAGAGACAGAGACAGAGACAGAGACAGGGACAGAGACAGAGACAGAGACAGAGACAGCGACAGGGACAGGGAGAGGGACAGGGACAGAGACAGAGGCAGAGACAGAGACAGAGACAGAGACAGAGACAGAAACAGAGACAGAGACAGAGGCAGAGACAGAGGCAGAGACAGAGACGGAGACGGAGACAGAGGCAGAGACACAGACAGAGACAAAGACAGAGACAGAAACAGGGACAGAGACAGAGACAGAAACAGAGACAGAGACAGAGACAAAGACAAAGACATTGACAGAGACAGAGACAGAGACACAGACAGAGACAGGGACAGAGACGGAGACAAAGACCGAGACAGATGCAGAGACAAGGACAGAGACAGAGACAGAGACAGAGACGGAGGCAGAGACAGAGACAGAGGCAGAGACAGAGACAGAGACAGAGACAGAGACAGAGACAGAGACAGAGACAGAGACAGAGACAGAGACAGAGACAGAGACAGACACAGACACAGAGACAGAGGCAGGGTCTCACACAGAGAAAGAGACAGAGACAGAGACAGAGACAGAGACAGAGACAGAGACAGAGACAGAGACAGAGACAGAGACAGAGACAGAGACAGAAACAGAGACAGAGACAGAGACAGGGACAGGGAGAGGGACAGGGACAGAGACAGAGGCAGAGGCAGAGACAGAGACAGAGACAGAGACAGAAACAGAGACAGAGACAGATACGGGGACAGGGACAGAGGCAGAGACAGAGACAGAGACAGAAACAGAGACAGAGACTGAGACAGAGACAGAGACAGAGACAGAGACAGAGGCAGAGGCAGAGACAGAGACAGAGACAGAGACAGGAACAGAGACAGAGACAGATACGGGGACAGAGACAGAGGCAGAGACAGAGACGGAGACAAAGACCGAGACAGAGGCAGAGACACAGACAGAGACAGAGACAGAGACAGAGACAGAGGCAGAGACAGAGACAGAGACAGAGACAGAGACAGAGACAGAGACAGACACAGAGACAGAGGCAGGGTCTCAGAGAGAGAAAGAGACAGAGGCAGAGACAGAGACGGATACGGAGACAGAGACAGAGAGAGAGACAGATGCATAGACAGAGACAGAGACAGAGACAGAGACAGGGACAGAGACAAAGACCGAGACAGAGGCAGAGACACAGACAGAGACAGAGACAGGGACAGAGACAGAGACAGAGACAGAGGCAGAGACAGAGACAGAGACAGAGACAGAGACAGACACAGAGACAGAGGCAGAGACAGATACGGGGACAGAGACAGAGGCAGAGACACAGACAGAGACAGAGACCGAGACAGAGGCAGAGACACAGCCAGAGACAGAGACAGAGACAGAGACAGGGACAGAGACAGAGACGGAGACAAAGACCGAGACAGAGGCAGAGACATAGAGAGAGACAGAGACAGGGACAGATACAGAGACAGAGACAGAGGCAGAGGCAGAGACAGAGACAGAGACAGAGACAGAGACAGAGACAGAGGCAGGGTCTCAGACAGAGACAGAGACAGAGACAGAGACAGAGACAGAGACAGAGACAGAGACAGAGACAGAGACAGAGACAGAGACAGAGACAGAGACAGAGACAGAGACAGAGACAGAGACAGGGACAGAGACAGAGACAGAGACAGAGACAGAGACAGAGACAGAGACAGAGACAGAGACGGAGACAGTGACAGAGACGGAGACAGAGACAGAGACAGAGACAGAGACAGAGACAGAGACAGAGACAGAGATACATGCATAGACAGAGACAGAGACACTGACAGGGACAGGGACAGAGACAGAGGCAGAGGCAGAGACAGAGACAGAGACAGAGACAGGAACAGAGACAGAGACAGATACGGGGACAGAGACAGAGGCAGAGACAGAGACGGAGACAAAGACCGAGACAGAGGCAGAGACACAGACAGAGACAGAGACAGAGACAGAGACAGAGGCAGAGACAGAGACAGAGACAGAGACAGAGACAGAGACAGAGACAGACACAGAGACAGAGGCAGGGTCTCAGAGAGAGAAAGAGACAGAGGCAGAGACAGAGACGGATACGGAGACAGAGACAGAGAGAGAGACAGATGCATAGGCAGAGACAGAGACAGAGACAGAGACAGGGACAGAGACAAAGACCGAGACAGAGGCAGAGACACAGACAGAGACAGAGACAGGGACAGAGACAGAGACAGAGACAGAGGCAGAGACAGAGACAGAGACAGAGACAGAGACAGACACAGAGACAGAGGCAGGGTCTCAGAGAGAGAAAGAGACAGAGCCAGAGACAGAGACGGATACGGAGACAGAGACAGAGAGAGAGACAGATGCATAGACAGAGACAGAGACAGAGACAGAGACAGGGACAGAGACAGAGACAGAAACAGAGACAGAGACAGAGACAAAGACAGAGACAGAGACAGAGACAGAGACACAGACTGAGACAGGGACAGAGACGGAGACAGAGACAGAGACACATGCATAGACAGAGACAGAGACAGCGACAAGGACAGGGACAGTGACAGAGGCAGAGGCAGAGACAGAGACAGAGACAGAGACAGAGACAGATACGGGGACAGAGACGGAGGCAGAGACAGAGACAGAGACAGAGACAGAGACAGAGGCGGAGACAGAGACAGAGACAGAGACAGAGACAGAGACAGAGACACATGCATAGACAGAGACAGAGACAGCGACAAGGACAGGGACAGTGACAGAGGCAGAGGCAGAGACAGAGACAGAGACAGAGACAGAGACAGAGACAGAGACAGAGACAGAGACAGAGACAGAGACAGAGGCAGAGTCTCAGACAGAGAAAGAGACAGAGACAGAGACAGAGACAGAGACAGAGGCAGAGACTGAGACAGAGACAGATGTAGAGACAGAGACAGAGACAGCGACAGAGACAGAGGCAGAGACAGAGATAGAGACAGAGACAGAGACAGAGACAGAGACAGAGACAGAGACAGAAACAGATACAGAGACAGATATGGGGACAGAGACAGAGGCAGAGACAGAGGCAGAGACAGGGACAGGGACAGTGACAGAGGCAGAGGCAGAGACAGAGGCAGAGGCAGAGACAGAGACAGATACGGGGACAGAGACAGAAGCAGAGACAGAGACAGAGACAGAGACAGAGACAGAGACAGAGACAGACACAGAGACAGAGGCAGGGTCTCAGAGAGAGAAAGAGACAGAGGCAGAGACAGAGACGGATACGGAGACAGAGACAGAGAGAGAGACAGATGCATAGACAGAGACAGAGACAGAGACAGAGACAGGGACAGAGACAAAGACCGAGACAGAGGCAGAGACACAGACAGAGACAGAGACAGGGACAGAGACAGAGACAGAGACAGAGACAGAGGCAGAGACAGAGACAGAGACAGAGACAGAGACAGACACAGAGACAGAGGCAGGGTCTCAGAGAGAGAAAGAGACAGAGGCAGAGACAGAGACGGATACGGAGACAGAGACAGAGAGAGAGACAGATGCATAGACAGAGACAGAGACAGAGACAGAGACAGGGACAGAGACAGAGACAGAAACAGAGACAGAGACAGAGACAAAGACAGAGACAGAGACAGAGACAGAGACACAGACTGAGACAGGGACAGAGACGGAGACAGAGACAGAGACACATGCATAGACAGAGACAGAGACAGCGACAGGGACAGGGACAGTGACAGAGGCAGAGGCAGAGACAGAGACAGAGACAGAGACAGAGACAGATACGGGGACAGAGACAGAGGCAGAGACAGAGACAGAGACAGAGACAGAGACAGAGACAGAGGCGGAGACAGAGACAGAGACAGAGACAGAGACAGAGACACATGCATAGACAGAGACAGAGACAGCGACAAGGACAGGGACAGTGACAGAGGCAGAGGCAGAGACAGAGACAGAGACAGAGACAGAGACAGAGACAGAGACAGAGACAGAGACAGAGACAGATACGGGGACAGAGACAGAAGCAGAGACAGAGACAGAGACAGAGACAGAGACAGAAACAGAGACAGAGGCATAGGCAGAGACACATGCACAGACAGAGACAGAGACAGCGACAGGGACAGGGACAGTGACAGAGACAGAGACAGCGACAGAGACAGAGACAGAGACAGAGACAGAGACAGAGACAGAGACAGAGACAGAGACAGAGACAGAGACAGAGACAGAGACAGAGACAGAGACAGAGACAGAGACAGAGACAGAGACAGAGACAGAGACAGAGACAGAGACAGAGACAGAGACAGAGGCAGAGTCTCAGACAGAGAAAGCGACAGAGACAGAGACAGAGACAGAGACAGAGACAGAGGCAGAGACTGAGACAGAGACAGAGACAGAGACAGAGACAGAGACAGAGACAGAGACAGAGACGGAGACAGTGACAGAGACAGAGACAGAGACAGAGACAGAGACGGAGACGGAGACAAAGACCGAGACAGACGCAGAGACTGAGACAGAGGCAGAGACAGAGACGGATACAGAGACAGAGACCAAGACAGGGACAGGGACAGAAACAGAGACAGAGACAGAGACAGAGGCAGAGACAGAGACGGAGACAAAGACCGAGACAGAGGCACAGACACAGACAGAGACAGAGACAGGGACAGAGACAGAGACAGAGGCAGATACAGAGACAGAGACAGAGACAGAGACAGAGACAGAAACAGAGACAGAGACAGATACGGGGACAGAGACAAAGGCCGAGACAGAGACAGAGACAGAGGCGGCGGCAGAGGCAGGGACACAGACAGAGACAAAGACAGAGACAGAAACAGAGACAGAGACAGAGACAGAGACGGAGGCAGAGTCTCACACAGAGAAAGAGACAGAGACAGAGACAGATACGGAGACAGAGACAGAGACAGCGACAGAGACAAAGACAGAGACAGAAACAGGGACAGAGACATAGACAGAGACAGAGACAGAGACAGAGACAGAGACAGAGACTGAGACAGAGACAGAGACAGAGACAGAGACGGGGACAGTGACAGAGACAGAGACAGAGACAGAGACAGAGACGGAGACGGAGACAAAGACCGAGACAGACGCAGAGACTGAGACAGAGGCAGAGACAGAGACGGATACAGAGACAGAGACAAAGACAGGGACAGGGACAGAGACAGAGACAGAGACAGAGACAGAGGTAGAGACAGAGACGGAGACAAAGACCGAGACAGAGGCACAGACACAGACAGAGACAGAGACAGGGACAGAGACAGAGACAGAGACAGAGACAGAGACAGAGACAGAGACAGAGACAGAGACAGAAACAGAGACAGAGACAGAGGCAGAAACAGAGACAGAAACAGAGGCTGAGACAGAGACGGAGACGGAGACTGAGACAGAGACAGAGACAGAGACAGAGTCGGAGACAAAGACCGAGACAGAGGCAGAGACACAGACAGAGACAGAGACACGCACAGGGACAGAGACAGAGACGGAGACAAAGACCGAGACAGAGGCAGGGACACAGACAGAGACAGAGACAGAGACAGAGGCAGAGACAGAGACAGAGACAGAGACAGAGACAGAGGCAGGGTCTCAGAGAGAGAAAGAGACAGAGACAGAGACAGAGACGGATACGGAGACAGAGACAGAGACAGAGACAGAGACAGAGACAGAGACAGAGACAGAGACAGAGACAGAGACAGAGACAGAGACAGAGACAGAGACAGAGACAGAGACAGAAACAGAGACAGAGACTGAGACAGAGCCAGAGAAAGAGACAGAGACAGAGACAGAGACAGAGACAGAGACAGATGCATAGACAGAGACAGAGACAGAGACAGAGACAGCGAAATGGACAGGGGAGGGACAGGGACAGAGACAGAGGCAGAGGCAGAGACAGAGACAGAGACAGAGACAGAGACAGAGACAGAGACAGAAACAGAGACAGAGACAGAGGCAGAGACAGAGACAGAGACAGAGACAGAGACAGAGACAGAGGCAGGGTCTCAGACAGAGACAGAGACAGAGACAGAGACAGAGACAGAGACAGAGACAGAGACAGAGACAGAGACAGAGACAGAGACAGAGACAGAGACAGAGACAGAGACAGAGACAGAGACAGAGACAGAGACAGAGACAGAGACAGAGGCAGAGACAGAGACAGAGACGGAGACAGTGACAGAGACAGAGACAGAGACAGAGACAGAGACAGAGACAGAGACAGAGACAGAGACAGAGACAGAGACAGGGACGGAGACACAGACAGAGACAGAGACAGAGACAGAGACAGAGACAGAGACAGAGACAGAGACAGAGACAGAGACAGAGACAGAGACAGAGACAGAGACAGAGACAGAGACAGAGGCAGAAACAGAGACAGAGATAGAGACTGAGACAGAGACAGAGACAGAGACAGAGACAGAGACAGAGACAGAGACAGAGGCAGGGTCTCAGACAGAGACAGAGACAGAGACAGAGACAGAGACAGAGACAGAGACAGAGACAGAGACAGATGCATAGACAGAGACAGAGACAGAGACAGAGACAGAGACAGAGACAGGGACAGAGACAGAGACAGAAACAGAGACAGAGACAGAGACAAAGGCAAAGACAGAGACAGAGACAGAGACACAGACAGAGACAGGGACAGAGACTGAGACAGAGACAGAGACACATGCATAGACAGAGACAGAGACAGCGACAGGGACAGGGACAGTGACAGAGGCAGAGGCAGAGACAGAGACAGAGACAGAGACAGTGACAGAGACAGAGACAGATGTAGAGACAGAGACAGAAACAGCGACAGAGACAGAGACAGAGACAGAGACAGAGACAGAGACAGAGACAGAGACAGAGACAGAGACAGAGACTGAGACAGAGACGGAGACAGAAACAGGGACAGAGACAGAGACAGAGACAGAGACAGAGACGGAGGCAGAGTCTCACACAGAGAAAGAGACAGAGACAGAGACAGATACGGAGGCAGAGACAGAGACAGCGACAGAGACAGAGACAGAGACAGAGACAGAGACAGAGACAGAGACGGAGACAGTGACAGAGACAGAGACAGAGACAGAGACGGAGACGGAGACAAAGACCGAGACAGACGCAGAGACTGAGACAGAGGCAGAGACAGAGACGGATACAGAGACAGAGACAAATACAGGGCCAGGGACAGAGACAGAGACAGAGACAGAGACAGAGACAGAGACAGAGACAGAAACAGAGACAGAGACAGAGACAGAGACAGAGACAGAGACAGAGGCAGAGACAGAGACGGAGACAGTGACAGAGACAGAGACAGTGACAGAGACAGAGACAGAGACAGAGACAGAGACAGAGACGGAGACGGAGACAAAGACCGAGACAGACGCAGAGACTGAGACAGAGGCAGAGACAGAGACGGATAGAGAGACAGAGACAAATACAGGGACAGGGACAGAGACAGAGACAGAGACAGAGACAGAGACAGAGACAGAGACAGAGACAGAGACTGAGACAGAGACAGAGGCAGAGACAGGGACAGGGACAGTGACAGAGGCAGAGGCAGAGACAGAGACAGAGACAGAGACAGAGACAGATACGGGGACAGAGACAGAGGCAGAGACAGAGACAGAGACAGAGACAGAGACAGAGACAGAGACAGAAACAGAGACAGAGACAGAGGCAGAAACAGAGACAGAAACAGAGGCTGAGACAGAGACGGAGACGGAGACTGAGACAGAGACAGAGACAGAGACAGTGACAGAGACAGAGACAGAGACAGAGACAGAGACGGAGACGGAGACAAAGACCGAGACAGACGCAGAGACTGAGACAGAGGCAGAGACAGAGACGGATAGAGAGACAGAGACAAATACAGGGACAGGGACACAGACAGAGACAGAGACAGAGACAGAGACAGAGACAGAGACAGAGACAGAGACTGAGACAGAGACAGAGGCAGAGACAGGGACAGGGACAGTGACAGAGGCAGAGGCAGAGACAGAGACAGAGACAGAGACAGAGACAGATACGGGGACAGAGACAGAGGCAGAGACAGAGACAGAGACAGAGACAGAGACAGAGGCGGAGACAGAGACAGAGACGGAGACAGAAACAGAGACAGAGACAGAGACTGAGACAGAGACAGAGACAGAGACAGAGACAGAGACAGAGACAGATGCATAGACAGAGACAGAGACAGAGACAGAGACAGCGACAGGGACAGGGAGAGGGACAGGGACAGAGACAGAGGCAGAGGCAGAGACAGAGACAGAGACAGAGACAGAAACAGAGACAGAGACAGATACGGGGACAGAGACAGAGGCAGAGACACAGACAGAGACAGAGACCGAGACAGAGGTAGAGACACAGCCAGAGACAGAGACAGATACGGGGACAGAGACAGAGGCAGAGACACAGACAGAGACAGAGACCGAGACAGAGGCAGAGACACAGCCAGAGACAGAGACAGAGACAGAGACAGGGACAGAGACAGAGACGGAGACAAAGACCGAGACAGAGGCAGAGACATAGACAGAGACAGAGACAGGGACAGAGACAGAGACAGAGACAGAGGCAGAGACAGAGACAGAGACATAGACAGAGACAGAGACAGAGACAGAGACAGAGACAGAGGCAGAGTCTCAGACAGAGAAAGAGACAGAGACAGAGACAGAGACAGAGACAGAGACAGAGACAGAGGCAGAGACACAGACAGAGACAGAGACAGAGGCAGAGATAGAGACAGAGACAGAGACAGAGACAGAGACAGAGACAGAGACGGGGACAGTGACAGAGACAGAGACAGAGACAGAGACAGAGACGGAGACGGAGACAAAGACCGAGACAGACGCAGAGACTGAGACAGAGGCAGAGACAGAGACGGATACAGAGACAGAGACAAAGACAGGGACAGGGACAGAGACAGAGACAGAGACAGAGACAGAGGCAGAGACAGAGACGGAGACAAAG
This sequence comes from Megachile willughbiella, assembly GCA_945859595.2. NCBI lineage: Eukaryota > Metazoa > Arthropoda > Insecta > Hymenoptera > Megachilidae > Megachile > Megachile willughbiella. Next base: position 630,762 of record CAMAOD020000252.1, read on the forward strand.
ACCGAGACAGAGGCACAGACACAGACAGAGACAGAGACAGGGACAGAGACAGAGACAGAGACAGAGGCAGGGTCTCAGACAGAGGCAGAGACAGAGACAGAGACAGAGACAGAGACAGAGACAGAGACAGAGACAGAGACAGAGACAGAGACAGAGACAGAGACAGAGACAGAGACAGAGACAGAGACAGAGACAGAGACAGAGACAGAGACAGAGACAGAAACAGAGACAGAGACAGAGGCAGATACGGGGACAGGGACAGAGGCAGAGACACAGACAGAGACAGAGACCGAGACAGAGGCAGAGACACAGCCAGAGACAGAGACAGAGACAGAGACAGGGACAGAGACAGAGACGGAGACAAAGACCGAGACAGAGGCAGAGACACAGACAGAGACAGAGACAGGGACAGAGACAGAGACAGAGACAGAGGCAGAGACAGAGACAGAGACAGAGACAGAGACAGAGACAGAGGCAGGGTCTCAGACAGAGACAGAGACAGAGACAGAGACAGAGACAGAGACAGAGACAGAGACAGAGACAGAGACAGAGGCAGAGACAGAAACAGAGACAGAGACAGAGGCAGAGACAGAGGCAGAGACAGAGACAGAGGCAGAAACAGAGACAGAAACAGAGGCTGAGACAGAGACAGACACAGAGACAGAGGCAGGGTCTCAGAGAGAGAAAGAGACAGAGACAGAAACAGAGACGGATACGGAGACAGACACAGAGACAGAGACAGAGACAGAGACAGAGACAGAGACAGAGACAGAGACAGAGACAGAGACAGAGACAGAGACAGAGACAGAGACAGAGACAGAGACAGAGACAGAGACAGCGACAGGGACAGGGAGAGGGACAGGGACAGAGACAGAGGCAGAGGCAGAGACAGAGACAGAGACAGAAACAGAGACAGAGGCAGAAACAGAGACAGAAACAGAGGCTGAGACAGAGACGGAGACGGAGACTGAGACAGAGACAGAGACAGAGACAGAGTCGGAGACAAAGACCGAGACAGAGGCAGAGACACAGACAGAGACAGAGACACACACAGGGACAGAGACAGAGACGGAGAAAAAGACCGAGACAGAGGCAGAGACAGAGACAGAGACAGAGACACAGACAGCGATACATGCATAGACAGAGACAGAGACAGCGACAGGGACAGGGACAGAGACAGAGGCAGAGGCAGAGACAGAGACAGAGACAGAAACAGGAACATAGACAGAGACAGATACGGGGACAGAGACAGAGGCAGAGACAGGGACGGAGACAAAGACCGAGACAGAGGCAGAGACACAGACAGAGACAGAGACAGAGGCAGAGACAGGGACGGAGACAAAGACCGAGACAGAGGCAGAGACACAGACAGAGACAGAGACAGAGACAGAGACAGAGGCAGAGACAGAGACAGAGACAGAGACAGAGACAGAGACAGAGACAGACACAGAGACAGAGGCAGGGTCTCAGAGAGAGAAAGAGACAGAGACAGAAACAGAGACGGATACGGAGACAGAGACAGAGACAGAGACAGAGACAGAGACAGAGACAGAGACAGAGACAGAGACAGAGACAGAGACAGACACAGACACAGAGACAGAGGCAGGGTCTCACACAGAGAAAGAGACAGAGACAGAGACAGAGACAGAGACAGAGACAGAGACAGAGACAGAGACAGAAACAGAGACAGAGACAGAGACAGAGACTGAGACAGAGACAGAGACAGAGACAGAGACAGAGACAGAGACAGAGACAGATGCATAGACAGAGACAGAGACAGAGACAGAGACAGAGACAGCGACAGGGACAGGGAGAGGGACAGGGACAGAGACAGAGGCAGAGGCAGCGACAGAGACAGAGACAGAGACAGAAACAGAGACAGAGACAGATACGGGGACAGGGACAGAGGCAGAGACACAGACAGAGACAGAGACCGAGACAGAGGCAGAGACACAGCCAGAGACAGAGACAGAGACAGAGACAGGGACAGAGACAGAGACGGAGACAAAGACCGAGACAGAGGCAGAGACACAGACAGAGACAGCGACAGGGACAGGGACAGAGACAGAGGCAGAGGCAGAGACAGAGACAGAGACAGAGACAGGAACATAGACAGAGACAGATACGGGGACAGACACAGAGGCAGAGACAGAGACGGAGACAAAGACCGAGACAGAGGCAGAGACACAGACAGAGACAGAGTCAGAGACAGAGACAGAGGCAGAGACAGAGACAGAGACAGAGACAGAGACAGAGACAGAGACAGAGACAGAGACAGAAACAGAGACAGAGACAGAGGCAGATACGGGGACAGGGACAGAGGCAGAGACACAGACAGAGACAGAGACCGAGACAGAGGCAGAGACACAGCCAGAGACAGAGACAGAGACAGAGACAGGGACAGAGACAGAGACGGAGACAAAGACCGAGACAGAGGCAGAGACACAGACAGAGACAGAGACAGGGACAGAGACAGAGACAGAGACAGAGGCAGAGACAGAGACAGAGACAGAGACAGAGACAGAGACAGAGGCAGGGTCTCAGACAGAGACAGAGACAGAGACAGAGACAGAGACAGAGACAGAGACAGAGACAGAGACAGAGACAGAGGCAGAGACAGAAACAGAGACAGAGACAGAGGCAGAGACAGAGGCAGAGACAGAGACAGAGGCAGAAACAGAGACAGAAACAGAGGCTGAGACAGAGACAGACACAGAGACAGAGGCAGGGTCTCAGAGAGAGAAAGAGACAGAGACAGAAACAGAGACGGATACGGAGACAGACACAGAGACAGAGACAGAGACAGAGACAGAGACAGAGACAGAGACAGAGACAGAGACAGAGACAGAGACAGAGACAGAGACAGAGACAGAGACAGAGACAGAGACAGAGACAGAGACAGCGACAGGGACAGGGAGAGGGACAGGGACAGAGACAGAGGCAGAGGCAGAGACAGAGACAGAGACAGAAACAGAGACAGAGGCAGAAACAGAGACAGAAACAGAGGCTGAGACAGAGACGGAGACGGAGACTGAGACAGAGACAGAGACAGAGACAGAGTCGGAGACAAAGACCGAGACAGAGGCAGAGACACAGACAGAGACAGAGACACACACAGGGACAGAGACAGAGACGGAGAAAAAGACCGAGACAGAGGCAGAGACAGAGACAGAGACAGAGACACAGACAGCGATACATGCATAGACAGAGACAGAGACAGCGACAGGGACAGGGACAGAGACAGAGGCAGAGGCAGAGACAGAGACAGAGACAGAAACAGGAACATAGACAGAGACAGATACGGGGACAGAGACAGAGGCAGAGACAGGGACGGAGACAAAGACCGAGACAGAGGCAGAGACACAGACAGAGACAGAGACAGAGGCAGAGACAGGGACGGAGACAAAGACCGAGACAGAGGCAGAGACACAGACAGAGACAGAGACAGAGACAGAGACAGAGGCAGAGACAGAGACAGAGACAGAGACAGAGACAGAGACAGAGACAGACACAGAGACAGAGGCAGGGTCTCAGAGAGAGAAAGAGACAGAGACAGAAACAGAGACGGATACGGAGACAGAGACAGAGACAGAGACAGAGACAGAGACAGAGACAGAGACAGAGACAGAGACAGAGACAGAGACAGACACAGACACAGAGACAGAGGCAGGGTCTCACACAGAGAAAGAGACAGAGACAGAGACAGAGACAGAGACAGAGACAGAGACAGAGACAGAGACAGAAACAGAGACAGAGACAGAGACAGAGACTGAGACAGAGACAGAGACAGAGACAGAGACAGAGACAGAGACAGAGACAGATGCATAGACAGAGACAGAGACAGAGACAGAGACAGAGACAGCGACAGGGACAGGGAGAGGGACAGGGACAGAGACAGAGGCAGAGGCAGCGACAGAGACAGAGACAGAGACAGAAACAGAGACAGAGACAGATACGGGGACAGGGACAGAGGCAGAGACACAGACAGAGACAGAGACCGAGACAGAGGCAGAGACACAGCCAGAGACAGAGACAGAGACAGAGACAGGGACAGAGACAGAGACGGAGACAAAGACCGAGACAGAGGCAGAGACACAGACAGAGACAGCGACAGGGACAGGGACAGAGACAGAGGCAGAGGCAGAGACAGAGACAGAGACAGAGACAGGAACATAGACAGAGACAGATACGGGGACAGACACAGAGGCAGAGACAGAGACGGAGACAAAGACCGAGACAGAGGCAGAGACACAGACAGAGACAGAGTCAGAGACAGAGACAGAGGCAGAGACAGAGACAGAGACAGAGACAGAGACAGAGACAGACACAGAGACAGAGGCAGGGTCTCAGAGAGAGAAAGAGGCAGAGACAGAAACAGAGACGGATACGGAGACAGAGACAGAGACAGAGACAGAGACAGAGACAGAGACAGAGACAGAGACAGAGACAGAGACAGAGACAGAGACCGAGACAGAGACAGAGACAGAGACAGAGACAGAGACAGAAACAGAGACAGAGACTGAGACAGAGACAGAGACAGAGACAGAGACAGAGACAGAGACAGAGACAGAGACAGAGACAGAGACAGATGCATAGACAGAGGCAGAGACAGAGACAGAGACAGCGAAATGGACAGGGAGAGGGACAGGGACAGAGACAGAGGCAGAGGCAGAGACAGAGACAGAGACAGAGACAGAGACAGAAACAGAGACAGAGACAGTGGCACAGACAGAGACAGAGACAGAGACAGAGACAGAGACAGAGACAGAGGCAGGGTCTCAGACAGAGACAGAGACAGAGACAGAGACAGAGACAGAGACAGAGACAGAAACAGAGACAGAGACAGATACGGGGACAGGGACAGAGGCAGAGACACAGACAGAGACAGAGACCGAGACAGAGGCAGAGACACAGCCAGAGACAGAGACAGAGACAGAGGCAGGGTCTCAGACAGAGACAGAGACAGAGACAGAGACAGAGACAGAGACAGAGACAGAGACAGAGACAGAGACAGAGGCAGAGACAGAAACAGAGACAGAGACAGAGGCAGAGACAGAGGCAGAGACAGAGACAGAGGCAGAAACAGAGACAGAAACAGAGGCTGAGACAGAGACAGACACAGAGACAGAGGCAGGGTCTCAGAGAGAGAAAGAGACATAGACAGAAACAGAGACGGATACGGAGACAGACACAGAGACAGAGACAGAGACAGAGACAGAGACAGAGACAGAGACAGAGACAGAGACAGAGACAGAGACAGAGACAGAGACAGAGACAGAGACAGAGACAGAGACAGAGACAGCGACAGGGACAGGGAGAGGGACAGGGACAGAGACAGAGGCAGAGACAGAGACAGAGACAGAGACAGAAACAGAGACAGAGGCAGAAACAGAGACAGAAACAGAGGCTGAGACAGAGACGGAGACGGAGACTGAGACAGAGACAGAGACAGAGACAGAGTCGGAGACAAAGACCGAGACAGAGGCAGAGACACAGACAGAGACAGAGACACACACAGGGACAGAGACAGAGACGGAGAAAAAGACCGAGACAGAGGCAGAGACAGAGACAGAGACAGAGACACAGACAGCGATACATGCATAGACAGAGACAGAGACAGCGACAGGGACAGGGACAGAGACAGAGGCAGAGGCAGAGGCAGAGACAGAGACAGAGACAGAAACAGGAACATAGACAGAGACAGATACGGGGACAGAGACAGGGGCAGAGACAGGGACGGAGACAAAGACCGAGACAGAGGCAGAGACACAGACAGAGACAGAGACAGAGGCAGAGACAGGGACGGAGACAAAGACCGAGACAGAGGCAGAGACACAGACAGAGACAGAGACAGAGACAGAGACAGAGGCAGAGACAGAGACAGAGACAGAGTCAGAGACAGAGACAGAGACAGACACAGAGACAGAGGCAGGGTCTCAGAGAGAGAAAGAGACAGAGACAGAAACAGAGACGGATACGGAGACAGAGACAGAGACAGAGACAGAGACAGAGACAGAGACAGAGACAGAGACAGAGACAGAGACAGAGACAGAAACAGAGACAGAGACAGAGGCAGATACGGGGACAGGGACAGAGGCAGAGACACAGACAGAGACAGAGACCGAGACAGAGGCAGAGACACAGCCAGAGACAGAGACAGAGACAGAGACAGGGACAGAGACAGAGACGGAGACAAAGACCGAGACAGAGGCAGAGACACAGACAGAGACAGAGACAGGGACAGAGACAGAGACAGAGACAGAGGCAGAGACAGAGACAGAGACAGAGACAGAGACAGAGACAGAGGCAGGGTCTCAGACAGAGACAGAGACAGAGACAGAGACAGAGACAGAGACAGAGACAGAGACAGAGACAGAGGCAGAGACAGAAACAGAGACAGAGACAGAGGCAGAGACAGAGGCAGAGACAGAGACAGAGGCAGAAACAGAGACAGAAACAGAGGCTGAGACAGAGACAGACACAGAGACAGAGGCAGGGTCTCAGAGAGAGAAAGAGACAGAGACAGAAACAGAGACGGATACGGAGACAGACACAGAGACAGAGACAGAGACAGAGACAGAGACAGAGACAGAGACAGAGACAGAGACAGAGACAGAGACAGAGACAGAGACAGAGACAGAGACAGAGACAGAGACAGCGACAGGGACAGGGAGAGGGACAGGGACAGAGACAGAGGCAGAGACAGAGACAGAGACAGAGACAGAAACAGAGACAGAGGCAGAAACAGAGACAGAAACAGAGGCTGAGACAGAGACGGAGACGGAGACTGAGACAGAGACAGAGACAGAGACAGAGTCGGAGACAAAGACCGAGACAGAGGCAGAGACACAGACAGAGACAGAGACACACACAGGGACAGAGACAGAGACGGAGAAAAAGACCGAGACAGAGGCAGAGACAGAGACAGAGAAAGAGACACAGACAGCGATACATGCATAGACAGAGACAGAGACAGCGACAGGGACAGGGACAGAGACAGAGGCAGAGGCAGAGACAGAGACAGAGACAGAAACAGGAACATAGACAGAGACAGATACGGGGACAGAGACAGAGGCAGAGACAGGGACGGAGACAAAGACCGAGACAGAGGCAGAGACACAGACAGAGACAGAGACAGAGGCAGAGACAGGGACGGAGACAAAGACCGAGACAGAGGCAGAGACACAGACAGAGACAGAGACAGAGACAGAGGCAGAGACAGAGACAGAGACAGAGACAGAGACAGAGACAGACACAGAGACAGAGGCAGGGTCTCAGAGAGAGAAAGAGACAGAGACAGAAACAGAGACGGATACGGAGACAGAGACAGAGACAGAGACAGAGACAGAAACAGAGACAGAGACAGAGACAGAGACAGAGACAGACACAGACACAGAGACAGAGGCAGGGTCTCACACAGAGAAAGAGACAGAGACAGAGACAGAGACAGAGACAGAGACAGAGACAGAGACAGAGACAGAAACAGAGACAGAGACAGAGACAGAGACTGAGACAGAGACAGAGACAGAGACAGAGACAGAGACAGATGCATAGACAGAGACAGAGACAGAGACAGAGACAGAGACAGCGACAGGGACAGGGAGAGGGACAGGGACAGAGACAGAGGCAGAGGCAGCGACAGAGACAGAGACAGAGACAGAAACAGAGACAGAGACAGATACGGGGACAGGGACAGAGGCAGAGACACAGACAGAGACAGAGACCGAGACAGAGGCAGAGACACAGCCAGAGACAGAGACAGAGACAGAGACAGGGACAGAGACAGAGACGGAGACAAAGACCGAGACAGAGGCAGAGACACAGACAGAGACAGCGACAGGGACAGGGACAGAGACAGAGGCAGAGGCAGAGACAGAGACAGAGACAGAGACAGGAACATAGACAGAGACAGATACGGGGACAGACACAGAGGCAGAGACAGAGACGGAGACAAAGACCGAGACAGAGGCAGAGACACAGACAGAGACAGAGTCAGAGACAGAGACAGAGGCAGAGACAGAGACAGAGACAGAGACAGAGACAGAGACAGACACAGAGACAGAGGCAGGGTCTCAGAGAGAGAAAGAGGCAGAGACAGAAACAGAGACGGATACGGAGACAGAGACAGAGACAGAGACAGAGACAGAGACAGAGACAGAGACAGAGACAGAGACAGAGACCGAGACAGAGACAGAGACAGAGACAGAGACAGAGACAGAAACAGAGACAGAGACTGAGACAGAGACAGAGACAGAGACAGAGACAGAGACAGAGACAGAGACAGAGACAGAGACAGAGACAGAGACAGAGACAGATGCATAGACAGAGGCAGAGACAGAGACAGAGACAGCGAAATGGACAGGGAGAGGGACAGGGACAGAGACAGAGGCAGAGGCAGAGACAGAGACAGAGACAGAGACAGAGACAGAAACAGAGACAGAGACAGTGGCACAGACAGAGACAGAGACAGAGACAGAGACAGAGACAGAGACAGAGGCAGGGTCTCAGACAGAGACAGAGACAGAGACAGAGACAGAGACAGAGACAGAGACAGAAACAGAGACAGAGACAGATACGGGGACAGGGACAGACGCAGAGACACAGACAGAGACAGAGACCGAGACAGAGGCAGAGACACAGCCAGAGACAGAGACAGAGACAGAGGCAGGGTCTCAGACAGAGACAGAGACAGAGACAGAGACAGAGACAGAGACAGAGACAGAGACAGAGACAGAGACAGAGGCAGAGACAGAAACAGAGACAGAGACAGAGGCAGAGACAGAGGCAGAGACAGAGACAGAGGCAGAAACAGAGACAGAAACAGAGGCTGAGACAGAGACAGACACAGAGACAGAGGCAGGGTCTCAGAGAGAGAAAGAGACAGAGACAGAAACAGAGACGGATACGGAGACAGACACAGAGACAGAGACAGAGACAGAGACAGAGACAGAGACAGAGACAGAGACAGAGACAGAGACAGAGACAGAGACAGAGACAGAGACAGCGACAGGGACAGGGAGAGGGACAGGGACAGAGACGGAGGCAGAGACAGAGACAGAGACAGAGACAGAAACAGAGACAGAGGCAGAAACAGAGACAGAAACAGAGGCTGAGACAGAGACGGAGACGGAGACTGAGACAGAGACAGAGACAGAGACAGAGTCGGAGACAAAGACCGAGACAGAGGCAGAGACACAGACAGAGACAGAGACACACACAGGGACAGAGACAGAGACGGAGAAAAAGACCGAGACAGAGACAGAGACACAGACAGCGATACATGCATAGACAGAGACAGAGACAGCGACAGGGACAGGGACAGAGACAGAGGCAGAGGCAGAGGCAGAGACAGAGACAGAGACAGAAACAGGAACATAGACAGAGACAGATACGGGGACAGAGACAGGGGCAGAGACAGGGACGGAGACAAAGACCGAGACAGAGGCAGAGACACAGACAGAGACAGAGACAGAGGCAGAGACAGGGACGGAGACAAAGACCGAGACAGAGGCAGAGACACAGACAGAGACAGAGACAGAGACAGAGACAGAGGCAGAGACAGAGACAGAGACAGAGACAGAGACAGAGACAGAGACAGACACAGAGACAGAGGCAGGGTCTCAGAGAGAGAAAGAGACAGAGACAGAAACAGAGACGGATACGGAGACAGAGACAGAGACAGAGACAGAGACAGAGACAGAGACAGAGACAGAGACAGAGACAGAGACAGAGACAGAGACAGAGACAGAGGCAGAGTCTCAGACAGAGAAAGAGACAGAGACAGAGACAGAGACAGAGGCAGAGACTGAGAAAGAGACGGAGACAGAAACAGAGACAGAGACAGATACGGGGACAGAGACAATGGCCGAGACAGAGACAGAGGCGGAGGCAGAGGCAGGGACACAGACAGAGACAAAGACAGAGACAGAAACAGGGACAGAGACAGAGACAGAGACAGAGACGGAGGCAGAGTCTCACACAGAGAAAGAGACAGAGACAGAGACAGATACGGAGACAGAGACAGAGACAGCGACAGAGACAGAGACAGAGACAGAGACAGAGACAGAGACAGAGACAGAGACAGAGACAGAGACAGAGACAGAGACAGAGACGGAGACAGTGACAGAGACAGAGACAGAGACAGAGACAGAGACGGAGACGGAGACAAAGGCCGAGACAGACGCAGAGACTGAGACAGACGCAGAGACAGAGACGGATACAGAGACAGAGACAAAGACAGGGACAGGGACAGAGACAGAGACAGAGACAGAGACAGAGGCAGAGACAGAGACGGAGACAAAGACCGAGACAGAGGCACAGACACAGACAGAGACAGAGACAGGGACAGAGACAGAGACAGAGACAGAGGCAGGGTCTCAGACAGAGACAGAGACAGAGACAGAGACAGAGACAGAGACAGAGACAGAGACAGAGACAGAGACAGAGACAGAGACAGAGACAGAGACAGAGACAGAGACAGAAACAGAGACAGAGACAGAGGCAGATACGGGGACAGGGACAGAGGCAGAGACACAGACAGAGACAGAGACCGAGACAGAGGCAGAGACACAGCCAGAGACAGAGACAGAGACAGAGACAGGGACAGAGACAGAGACGGAGACAAAGACCGAGACAGAGGCAGAGACACAGACAGAGACAGAGACAGGGACAGAGACAGAGACAGAGACAGAGGCAGAGACAGAGACAGAGACAGAGACAGAGACAGAGGCAGGGTCTCAGACAGAGACAGAGACAGAGACAGAGACAGAGACAGAGACAGAGACAGAGACAGAGACAGAGACAGAGGCAGAGACAGAAACAGAGACAGAGACAGAGGCAGAGACAGAGGCAGAGACAGAGACAGAGGCAGAAACAGAGACAGAAACAGAGGCTGAGACAGAGACAGACACAGAGACAGAGGCAGGGTCTCAGAGAGAGAAAGAGACAGAGACAGAAACAGAGACGGATACGGAGACAGACACAGAGACAGAGACAGAGACAGAGACAGAGACAGAGACAGAGACAGAGACAGAGACAGAGACAGAGACAGAGACAGAGACAGAGACAGAGACAGAGACAGAGACAGAGACAGCGACAGGGACAGGGAGAGGGACAGGGACAGAGACAGAGGCAGAGACAGAGACACAGACAGCGATACATGCATAGACAGAGACAGAGACAGCGACAGGGACAGGGACAGAGACAGAGGCAGAGGCAGAGACAGAGACAGAGACAGAAACAGGAACATAGACAGAGACAGATACGGGGACAGAGACAGAGGCAGAGACAGGGACGGAGACAAAGACCGAGACAGAGGCAGAGACACAGACAGAGACAGAGACAGAGGCAGAGACAGGGACGGAGACAAAGACCGAGACAGAGGCAGAGACACAGACAGAGACAGAGACAGAGACAGAGACAGAGGCAGAGACAGAGACAGAGACAGAGACAGAGACAGAGACAGAGACAGACACAGAGACAGAGGCAGGGTCTCAGAGAGAGAAAGAGACAGAGACAGAAACAGAGACGGATACGGAGACAGAGACAGAGACAGAGACAGAGACAGAGACAGAGACAGAGACAGAGACAGAGACAGACACAGACACAGAGACAGAGGCAGGGTCTCACACAGAGAAAGAGACAGAGACAGAGACAGAGACAGAGACAGAGACAGAGACAGAGACAGAAACAGAGACAGAGACAGAGACAGAGACTGAGACAGAGACAGAGACAGAGACAGAGACAGAGACAGAGACAGATGCATAGACAGAGACAGAGACAGAGACAGAGACAGAGACAGCGACAGGGACAGGGAGAGGGACAGGGACAGAGACAGAGGCAGAGGCAGCGACAGAGACAGAGACAGAGACAGAAACAGAGACAGAGACAGATACGGGGACAGGGACAGAGGCAGAGACACAGACAGAGACAGAGACCGAGACAGAGGCAGAGACACAGCCAGAGACAGAGACAGAGACAGAGACAGGGACAGAGACAGAGACGGAGACAAAGACCGAGACAGAGGCAGAGACACAGACAGAGACAGCGACAGGGACAGGGACAGAGACAGAGGCAGAGGCAGAGACAGAGACAGAGACAGAGACAGGAACATAGACAGAGACAGATACGGGGACAGACACCGAGGCAGAGACAGAGACGGAGACAAAGACCGAGACAGAGGCAGAGACACAGACAGAGACAGAGTCAGAGACAGAGACAGAGGCAGAGACAGAGACAGAGACAGAGACAGAGACAGAGACAGACACAGAGACAGAGGCAGGGTCTCAGAGAGAGAAAGAGACAGAGACAGAAACAGAGACGGATACGGAGACAGAGACAGAGACAGAGACAGAGACAGAGACAGAGACAGAGACAGAGACAGAGACCGAGACAGAGACAGAGACAGAGACAGAGACAGAGACAGAAACAGAGACAGAGACTGAGACAGAGACAGAGACAGAGACAGAGACAGAGACAGAGACAGAGACAGAGACAGAGACAGATGCATAGACAGAGGCAGAGACAGAGACAGAGACAGCGAAATGGACAGGGAGAGGGACAGGGACAGAGACAGAGGCAGAGGCAGAGACAGAGACAGAGACAGAGACAGAGACAGAAACAGAGACAGAGACAGTGGCACAGACAGAGACAGAGACAGAGACAGAGACAGAGGCAGAGGCAGGGTCTCAGACAGAGACAGAGACAGAGACAGAGACAGAGACAGAGACAGAAACAGAGACAGAGACAGATACGGGGACAGGGACAGAGGCAGAGACACAGACAGAGACAGAGACCGAGACAGAGGCAGAGACACAGCCAGAGACAGAGACAGAGACAGAGGCAGGGTCTCAGACAGAGACAGAGACAGAGACAGAGACAGAGACAGAGACAGAGACAGAGACAGAGACAGAGACAGAGACAGAGGCAGAGACAGAAACAGAGACAGAGACAGAGGCAGAGACAGAGGCAGAGACAGAGACAGAGGCAGAAACAGAGACAGAAACAGAGGCTGAGACAGAGACAGACACAGAGACAGAGGCAGGGTCTCAGAGAGAGAAAGAGACAGAGACAGAAACAGAGACGGATACGGAGACAGACACAGAGACAGAGACAGAGACAGAGACAGAGACAGAGACAGAGACAGAGACAGAGACAGAGACAGAGACAGAGACAGAGACAGAGACAGAGACAGAGACAGAGACAGAGACAGCGACAGGGACAGGGAGAGGGACAGGGACAGAGACAGAGGCAGAGACAGAGACAGAGACAGAGACAGAAACAGAGACAGAGGCAGAAACAGAGACAGAAACAGAGGCTGAGACAGAGACGGAGACGGAGACTGAGACAGAGACAGAGACAGAGACAGAGTCGGAGACAAAGACCGAGACAGAGGCAGAGACACAGACAGAGACAGAGACACACACAGGGACAGAGACAGAGACGGAGAAAAAGACCGAGACAGAGGCAGAGACAGAGACAGAGACAGAGACACAGACAGCGATACATGCATAGACAGAGACAGAGACAGCGACAGGGACAGGGACAGAGACAGAGGCAGAGGCAGAGGCAGAGACAGAGACAGAGACAGAAACAGGAACATAGACAGAGACAGATACGGGGACAGAGACAGAGGCAGAGACAGGGACGGAGACAAAGACCGAGACAGAGGCAGAGACACAGACAGAGACAGAGACAGAGGCAGAGACAGGGACGGAGACAAAGACCGAGACAGAGGCAGAGACACAGACAGAGACAGAGACAGAGACAGAGACAGAGGCAGAGACAGAGACAGAGACAGAGACAGAGACAGAGACAGAGACAGACACAGAGACAGAGGCAGGGTCTCAGAGAGAGAAAGAGACAGAGACAGAAACAGAGACGGATACGGAGACAGAGACAGAGACAGAGACAGAGACAGAGACAGAGACAGAGACAGAGACAGAGACAGACACAGACACGGAGACAGAGGCAGGGTCTCACACAGAGAAAGAGACAGAGACAGAGACAGAGACAGAGACAGAGACAGAGACAGAGACAGAAACAGAGACAGAGACAGAGACAGAGACTGAGACAGAGACAGAGACAGAGACAGAGACAGAGACAGAGACAGAGACAGATGCATAGACAGAGACAGAGACAGAGACAGAGACAGAGACAGCGACAGGGACAGGGAGAGGGACAGGGACAGAGACAGAGGCAGAGGCAGCGACAGAGACAGAGACAGAGACAGAAACAGAGACAGAGACAGATACGGGGACAGGGACAGAGGCAGAGACACAGACAGAGACAGAGACCGAGACAGAGGCAGAGACACAGCCAGAGACAGAGACAGAGACAGAGACAGGGACAGAGACAGAGACGGAGACAAAGACCGAGACAGAGGCAGAGACACAGACAGAGACAGCGACAGGGACAGGGACAGAGACAGAGGCAGAGGCAGAGACAGAGACAGAGACAGAGACAGGAACATAGACAGAGACAGATACGGGGACAGACACAGAGGCAGAGACAGAGACGGAGACAAAGACCGAGACAGAGGCAGAGACACAGACAGAGACAGAGTCAGAGACAGAGACAGAGGCAGAGACAGAGACAGAGACAGAGACAGAGACAGAGACAGACACAGAGACAGAGGCAGGGTCTCAGAGAGAGAAAGAGACAGAGACAGAAACAGAGACGGATACGGAGACAGAGACAGAGACAGAGACAGAGACAGAGACAGAGACAGAGACAGAGACAGAGACAGAGACCGAGACAGAGACAGAGACAGAGACAGAGACAGAGACAGAAACAGAGACAGAGACTGAGACAGAGACAGAGACAGAGACAGAGACAGAGACAGAGACAGAGACAGAGACAGAGACAGATGCATAGACAGAGGCAGAGACAGAGACAGAGACAGCGAAATGGACAGGGAGAGGGACAGGGACAGAGACAGAGGCAGAGGCAGAGACAGAGACAGAGACAGAGACAGAGACAGAAACAGAGACAGAGACAGTGGCACAGACAGAGACAGAGACAGAGACAGAGACAGAGACAGAGGCAGGGTCTCAGACAGAGACAGAGACAGAGACAGAGACAGAGACAGAGACAGAGACAG
Organism: Megachile willughbiella; assembly: GCA_945859595.2. NCBI lineage: Eukaryota > Metazoa > Arthropoda > Insecta > Hymenoptera > Megachilidae > Megachile > Megachile willughbiella. Next base: position 645,862 of record CAMAOD020000252.1, read on the forward strand.
AGACAGAGACAGAGACAGAGACAGAGACAGAGACAGAGACAGAGACAGAGACAGAGACAGAGACAGAGACGGAGACAGTGACAGAGACAGAGACAGAGACAGCGACGGAGACACAGACAGAGACAGAGACAGAGACAGAGACAGAGACAGAGACAGAGACAGAAACAGAGACAGAGACAGAGGCAGAAACAGAGACAGAAACAGAGGCTGAGACAGAGACGGAGACGGAGACTGAGACAGAGACAGAGACAGAGTCGGAGACAAAGACCGAGACAGAGGCAGAGACACAGACAGAGACAGAGACACACACAGGGACAGAGACAGAGACGGAGAAAAAGACCGAGACAGAGGCAGAGACAGAGACAGAGACAGAGACACAGACAGCGATACATGCATAGACAGAGACAGAGACAGCGACAGGGACAGGGACAGAGACAGAGGCAGAGGCAGAGACAGAGACAGAGACAGAAACAGGAACATAGACAGAGACAGATACGGGGACAGAGACAGAGGCAGAGACAGGGACGGAGACAAAGACCGAGACAGAGGCAGAGACACAGACAGAGACAGAGACAGAGGCAGAGACAGGGACGGAGACAAAGACCGAGACAGAGGCAGAGACACAGACAGAGACAGAGACAGAGACAGAGACAGAGGCAGAGACAGAGACAGAGACAGAGACAGAGACAGAGACAGAGACAGACACAGAGACAGAGGCAGGGTCTCAGAGAGAGAAAGAGACAGAGACAGAAACAGAGACGGATACGGAGACAGAGACAGAGACAGAGACAGAGACAGAGACAGAGACAGAGACAGAGACAGAGACAGAGACAGAGACAGAGACAGAGACAGAGACAGAGACAGACACAGACACAGAGACAGAGGCAGGGTCTCACACAGAGAAAGAGACAGAGACAGAGACAGAGACAGAGACAGAGACAGAAACAGAGACAGAGACAGAGACAGAGACTGAGACAGAGACAGAGACAGAGACAGAGACAGAGACAGAGACAGATGCATAGACAGAGACAGAGACAGAGACAGAGACAGAGACAGCGACAGGGACAGGGAGAGGGACAGGGACAGAGACAGAGGCAGAGGCAGCGACAGAGACAGAGACAGAGACAGAAACAGAGACAGAGACAGATACGGGGACAGGGACAGAGGCAGAGACACAGACAGAGGCAGAGACACAGCCAGAGACAGAGACAGAGACAGAGACAGGGACAGAGACAGAGACGGAGACAAAGACCGAGACAGAGGCAGAGACACAGACAGAGACAGAGACAGGGACAGAGACAGAGACAGAGACAGAGGCAGAGACAGAGACAGAGACAGAGACAGAGGCAGGGTCTCAGACAGAGACAGAGTCAGAGACAGAGACAGAGACGGAGACGGAGACAGAGACAGAGACAGAGACAGAGACAGAGACAGGGACAGAGACAGAGACAGAGACAGAGACAGAGACAGAGACGGAGACAGTGACAGAGACGGAGACAGAGACAGAGACAGAGACAGAGACAGAGACAGAGACAGAGACGGAGACAGTGGCAGAGACAGAGACAGAGACAGAGACAGAGACAGAGACAGAGACAGAAACAGAGACAGAGGCAGAAACAGAGACAGAAACAGAGGCTGAGACAGAGACGGAGGCGGAGACTGAGACAGAGACAGAGACAGAGACAGAGTCGGAGACAAAGACCGAGACAGAGGCAGAGACACAGACAGAGACAGAGACACACACACGGACAGAGACAGAGACGGAGAAAAAGACCGAGACAGAGGCAGAGACAGAGACAGAGACAGAGACAGAGACAGAGACAGAGATACATGCATAGACAGAGACAGAGACAGCGACAGGGACAGGGACAGAGACAGAGGCAGAGGCAGAGACAGAGACAGAGACAGAGACAGGAACATAGACATAGACAGAGACAGATACGGGGACAGACACAGAGGCAGAGACAGAGACGGAGACAAAGACCGAGACAGAGGCAGAGACACAGACAGAGACAGAGTCAGAGACAGAGACAGAGGCAGAGACAGAGACAGAGACAGAGACAGAGACAGAGACAGAGACAGACACAGAGACAGAGGCAGGGTCTCAGAGAGAGAAAGAGACAGAGACAGAAACAGAGACGGATACGGAGACAGAGACAGAGACAGAGACAGAGACAGAGACGGAGACAGAGACAGAGACAGAGACCGAGACAGAGACAGAGACAGAGACAGAGACAGAGACAGAAACAGAGACAGAGACTGAGACAGAGACAGAGAAAGAGACAGAGACAGAGACAGAGACAGAGACAGAGACAGAGACAGAGACAGAGACAGAGACAGAGACAGAGACAGAGACAGAGACAGAGACAGAGACAGAGACAGAGACAGAGACAGAGACAGAGGCAGAGTCTCAGACAGAGAAAGAGACAGAGACAGAGACAGAGACAGAGACAGAGACAGAGACAGAGACAGAGACTGAGACAGAGACGGAGACAGAAACAGGGACAGAGACAGAGACAGAGACAGAGACGGAGGCAGAGTCTCACACAGAGAAAGAGACAGAGACAGAGACAGATACGGAGACAGAGACAGAGACAGCGACAGAGACAGAGACAGAGACAGAGACAGAGACAGAGACAGAGACGGAGACAGTGACAGAGACAGAGACAGAGACAGAGACGGAGACGGAGGCAAAGACCGAGACAGACGCAGAGACTGAGACAGAGGCAGAGACAGAGACGGATACAGAGACAGAGACAAATACAGGGACAGGGACAGAGACAGAGACAGAGACAGAGACAGAGACAGAGACAGAGACAGAGACAGAGACAGAGACAGAAACAGAGACAGAGACAGAGACAGAGACAGAGACAGAGACAGAGACAGAGACAGAGACAGAGACAGAGACAGAGACAGAGACAGAGACAGAGACAGAGACAGAGACAGAGACAGCGACAGGGACAGGGAGAGGGACAGGGACAGAGACAGAGGCAGAGACAGAGACAGAGACAGAAACAGAGACAGAGGCAGAAACAGAGACAGAAACAGAGGCTGAGACAGAGACGGAGAAGGAGACTGAGACAGAGACAGAGACAGAGACAGAGTCGGAGACAAAGACCGAGACAGAGGCAGAGACAGAGACAGAGACAGAGACACAGACAGAGATACATGCATAGACAGAGACAGAGACAGCGACAGGGACAGGGACAGAGACAGAGGCAGAGGCAGAGACAGAGACAGAGACAGAGACAGGAACATAGACAGAGACAGATACGGGGACAGAGACAGAGGCAGAGACAGAGACGGAGACAAAGACCGAGACAGAGGCAGAGACACAGACAGAGACAGAGACAGAGACAGAGACAGAGGCAGAGACAGAGACAGAGACAGAGACAGCGACGGAGACACAGACAGAGACAGAGACAGAGACAGAGACAGAGACAGAGACAGAGACAGAGACAGAGACAGAGACAGAGACAGAGACAGAGACACAAACAGAGACAGCGACAGAGGCAGAAACAGAGACAGAAACAGAGGCTGAGACAGAGACGGAGACGGAGACTGAGACAGAGACAGAGACAGAGACAGAGTCGGAGACAAAGACCGAGACAGAGGCAGAGACACAGACAGAGACAGAGACACGCACAGGGACAGAGACAGAGACGGAGACAAAGACCGAGACAGAGGCAGAGACACAGACAGAGACAGAGACAGAGACAGAGGCAGAGACAGAGACAGAGACAGAGACAGAGACAGCGACAGACACAGAGACAGAGGCAAGGTCTCAGAGAGAGAAAGAGACAGAGACAGAGACAGAGACGGATACGGAGACAGAGACAGAGACAGAGACAGAGACAGAGACAGAGACAGAGACAGAGACAGAGACAGAGACAGAGACAGAGACAGAGACAGAGACAGAGACAGAGACAGAGACAGAGACAGAGACAGAGACAGAGACAGAAACAGAGACAGAGACTGAGACAGAGACAGAGAAAGAGACAGAGACAGAGACAGAGACAGAGACAGAGAAAGAGACAGAGACAGAAACAGCGACAGAGACAGAGACAGAGACAGAGACAGAGACAGAGACAGAGACAGAGACAGAGACAGAGACAGAGACTGAGACAGAGACGGAGACAGAAACAGGGACAGAGACAGAGACAGAGACAGAGACGGAGGCAGAGTCTCACACAGAGAAAGAGACAGAGACAGAGACAGATACGGAGACAGAGACAGACACAGCGACAGAGACAGAGACAGAGACAGAGACAGAGACAGAGACAGAGACAGAGACGGAGACAGTGACAGAGACAGAGACAGAGACAGAGACGGAGACGGAGACAAAGACCGAGACAGACGCAGAGACTGAGACAGAGGCAGAGACAGAGACGGATACAGAGACAGAGACAGCGACAGGGACAGGGACAGTGACAGAGGCAGAGGCAGAGACAGAGACAGAGACAGAGACAGAGACAGAGACAGAGACAGAGACAGAGACAGAGACAGAGGCAGAGTCTCAGACAGAGAAAGAGACAGAGACAGAGACAGAGACAGAGACAGAGACAGAGACAGAGACTGAGACAGAGACGGAGACAGAAACAGGGACAGAGACAGAGACAGAGACAGAGACGGAGGCAGAGTCTCACACAGAGAAAGAGACAGAGACAGAGACAGATACGGAGACAGAGACAGAGACAGCGACAGAGACAGAGACAGAGACAGAGACAGAGACAGAGACAGAGACAGAGACGGAGACAGTGACAGAGACAAAGACAGAGACAGAGACGGAGACGGAGACAAAGACCGAGACAGACGCAGAGACTGAGACAGAGGCAGAGACAGAGACGGATATAGAGACAGAGACAAATACAGGGACAGGGACAGAGACAGAGACAGAGACAGAGACAGAGACAGAGACAGAGACAGAAACAGAGACAGAGACAGAGACAGAGACAGAGACAGAGACAGAGACAGAGACAGAGACAGAGACAGAGACAGAGACAGAGGCAGGGTCTCAGACAGAGACAGAGACAGAGACAGAGACAGAGACAGAGACAGAGACAGAGACAGAGACAGAGACAGAGACAGAGACAGAGACAGAGACAGATGCATAGACAGAGACAGAGACAGAGACAGAGACAGTGTCAGAGACAGAGACAGAAACAGAGACAGAGACAGAGACAGAGACAAAGACAAAGACAGAGACAGAGACAGAGACAGAGACAGAGACAGAGACAGAGACAGAGACAGAGACAGAGACAGAGACACAGACAGAGACAGGGACAGAGACGGAGACAGAGACAGAGACACATGCATAGACAGAGACAGAGACAGCGACAGGGACAGGGACAGTGACAGAGGCAGAGGCAGAGACAGAGACAGAGACAGAGACAGAGACAGATACGGGGACAGAGACAGAGGCAGAGACAGAGACAGAGACAGAGACAGAGACAGAGGCAGAGACAGAGACAGAGACAGAGACAGAGACAGAGACAGATGTAGAGACAGAGACAGAGACAGATGTAGAGACAGAGACAGAGACAGCGACAGAGACAGAGACAGAGACAGAGACAGAGACAGAGACAGAGACAGAGACAGAGACAGAGACAGAGACAGAGACAGAGACAGAGACAGAGACAGAGACAGAGACAGAGACAGAGACAGAGACAGAGACAGAGACAGAGACAGAGACAGAGACAGAGACAGAGACAGAGACAGAGACAGAGACAGAGACAGAGACAGAGACAGAGACAGAGACAGAGACAGAGACAGAGACAGAGACAGAGACAGAGACAGAGACAGAGACAGAGACAGAGACAGAGACAGAGACAGAGACAGAGACAGAGACAGAGACAGAGACAGAGACAGAGACAGAGACAGAGACAGAGACAGAGACAGAGACAGAGACAGAGACAGAGACAGAGACAGAGACAGAAACGGAGACAGAGACAGAAACAGAGACAGAGACAGAGGCAGAAACAGAGACAGAGACAGAGACTGAGACAGAGACAGAGACAGAGACAGAGACAGAGACAGAGACAGAGACAGAGACAGAGACAGAAACAGAGACAGAGACAGAGGCAGAAACAGAGACAGAAACAGAGGCTGAGACAGAGACGGAGACGGAGACTGAGACAGAGACAGAGACAGAGACAGAGTCGGAGACAAAGACCGAGACAGAGGCAGAGACACAGACAGAGACAGAGTCACGCACAGGGACAGAGACAGAGACGGAGACAAAGACCGAGACAGAGGCAGAGACACAGACAGAGACAGAGAGAGAGACAGAGGCAGAGACAGAGACAGAGACAGAGACAGAGACAGCGACAGACACAGAGACAGAGGCAGGGTCTCAGAGAGAGAAAGAGACAGAGACAGAGACAGAGACGGATACGGAGACAGAGACAGAGACAGAGACAGAGACAGAGACAGAGACAGAGACAGAGACAGAGACAGAGACAGAGACAGAGACAGAGACAGAGACAGAGACAGAGACAGAGACAGAGACAGAAACAGAGACAGAGACTGAGACAGAGACAGAGAAAGAGACAGAGACAGAGACAGAGACAGAGACAGAGACAGAGACAGATGCATAGACAGAGACAGAGACAGAGACAGAGACAGAGACAGCGAAATGGACAGGGAGAGGGACAGGGACAGAGACAGAGGCAGAGGCAGAGACAGAGACAGAGACAGAGACAGAGACAGAAACAGAGACAGAGACAGAGGCAGAGACAGAGACAGAGACAGAGACAGAGACAGAGACAGAAACGGAGACAGAGACAGAAACAGAGACAGAGACAGAGGCAGAAACAGAGACAGAGACAGAGACTGAGACAGAGACAGAGACAGAGACAGAGACAGAGACAGAGACAGAGACAGAGACAGAAACAGAGACAGAGACAGAGGCAGAAACAGAGACAGAAACAGAGGCTGAGACAGAGACGGAGACGGAGACTGAGACAGAGACAGAGACAGAGACAGAGTCGGAGACAAAGACCGAGACAGAGGCAGAGACACAGACAGAGACAGAGACACGCACAGGGACAGAGACAGAGACGGAGACAAAGACCGAGACAGAGGCAGAGACACAGACAGAGACAGAGAGAGAGACAGAGGCAGAGACAGAGACAGAGACAGAGACAGAGACAGCGACAGACACAGAGACAGAGGCAGGGTCTCAGAGAGAGAAAGAGACAGAGACAGAGACAGAGACGGATACGGAGACAGAGACAGAGACAGAGACAGAGACAGAGACAGAGACAGAGACAGAGACAGAGACAGAGACAGAGACAGAGACAGAGACAGAGACAGAAACAGAGACAGAGACTGAGACAGAGACAGAGAAAGAGACAGAGACAGAGACAGAGACAGAGACAGAGACAGATGCATAGACAGAGACAGAGACAGAGACAGAGACAGAGACAGCGAAATGGACAGGGAGAGGGACAGGGACAGAGACAGAGGCAGAGGCAGAGACAGAGACAGAGACAGAGACAGAGACAGAAACAGAGACAGAGACAGAGGCAGAGACAGAGACAGAGACAGAGACAGAGACAGAGACAGAGACAGAGACAGAGGCAGGGTCTCAGACAGAGACAGAGACAGAGACAGAGACAGAGACAGAGACAGAGACAGAGACACAGACAGAGACAGGGACAGAGACGGAGACAGAGACAGAGACAGAGACGGAGGCAGAGTCTCACACAGAGAAAGAGACAGAGACAGAGACAGATACGGAGACAGAGACAGAGACAGCGACAGAGACAGAGACAGAGACAGAGACAGAGACAGAGACAGAGACAGAGACAGAGACAGAGACAGAGACAGAGACAGAGACGGAGACAGTGACAGAGACAGAGACAGAGACAGAGACAGAGACAGAGACAGAGACAGAGACAGAGACAGAGGCAGAGACAGAAACAGAGACAGAGACAGAGGCAGAGACAGAGGCAGAGACAGAGACAGAGGCAGAAACAGAGACCGAGACAGAGACAGAGACAGAGACAGAGACAGAGACAGAGACACAGACAGAGACAGGGACAGAGACGGAGACAGAGACAGAGACAGAGACGGAGGCAGAGTCTCACACAGAGAAAGAGACAGAGACAGAGACAGATACGGAGACAGAGACAGAGACAGCGACAGAGACAGAGACAGAGACAGAGACAGAGACAGAGACAGAGACAGAGACAGAGACAGAGACAGAGACAGAGACAGAGACAGAGACAGAGACAGAGACAGAGACAGAGGCAGGGTCTCAGACAGAGACAGAGACAGAGACAGAGACAGAGACAGAGACAGAGACAGAGACAGAGACAGAGACAGAGACATATGCATAGACAGAGACAGAGACAGAGACAGAGACAGGGTCAGAGACAGAGACAGAAACAGAGACAGAGACAGAGACAAAGACAAAGACAGAGACAGAGACAGAGACAGAGACAGAGACAGAGACAGAGACAGAGACAGAGACAGAGACAGAGACAGAGACACAGACAGAGACAGGGACAGAGACGGAGACAGAGACAGAGACACATGCATAGACAGAGACAGAGGCAGCGACAGGGACAGGGACAGTGACAGAGGCAGAGGCAGAGACAGAGACAGAGACAGAGACAGAGACAGAGACAGAGACAGAGACAGAGACAGAGGCAGAGGCAGAGTCTCAGACAGAGACAGAGACAGTGACAGAGACAGAGACAGAGACAGAAACAGAGACAGAGACAGAGACAGAGACAGAGACAGAGACAGAGACAGAGACAGAGACAGAGACAGAGACAGAGGCAGGGTCTCAGACAGAGACAGAGACAGAGACAGAGACAGAGACAGAGACAGAGACAGAGACAGAGACAGAGACAGAGACAGAGACAGAGACATATGCATAGACAGAGACAGAGACAGAGACAGAGACAGGGTCAGAGACAGAGACAGAAACAGAGACAGAGACAGAGACAAAGACAAAGACAGAGACAGAGACAGAGACAGAGACAGAGACAGAGACAGAGACAGAGACAGAGACAGTGACAGAGACAGAGACACAGACAGAGACAGGGACAGAGACGGAGACAGAGACAGAGACACATGCATAGACAGAGACAGAGGCAGCGACAGGGACAGGGACAGTGACAGAGGCAGAGGCAGTGACAGAGACAGAGACAGAGACAGAGACAGAGACAGAGACAGAGACAGAGACAGAGACAGAGACAGAGACAGAGGCAGAGGCAGAGTCTCAGACAGAGACAGAGACAGAGACAGAGACAGAGACAGAGACAGAGACAGAGGCAGAGGCAGAGTCTCAGACAGAGACAGAGACAGTGACAGAGACAGAGACAGGTACGGGGACAGAGACAGAGGCAGAGACAGAGACAGAGACAGAGACAGAGACAGAGGCAGAGACAGAGACAGAGACAGAGACAGAGACAGAGACAGAGACAGAGACAGATGTAGAGACAGAGACAGAGACAGCGACAGAGACAGAGACAGAGGCGGAGACAGAGACAGAGACAGAGACAGAGACAGAGACAGAGACAGAGGCAGAGGCAGAGTCTCAGACAGAGACAGAGACAGTGACAGAGACAGAGACAGAGACAGAGACAGAAACAGAGACAGAGACAGAGACAGAGACAGAGACAGAGACAGAGACAGAGACAGAGACAGAGACAGAGGCAGGGTCTCAGACAGAGACAGAGACAGAGACAGAGACAGAGACAGAGACAGAGACAGAGACAGAGACAGAGACAGAGACATATGCATAGACAGAGACAGAGACAGAGACAGAGACAGGGTCAGAGACAGAGACAGAAACAGAGACAGAGACAGAGACAAAGACAAAGACAGAGACAGAGACAGAGACAGAGACAGAGACAGAGACAGAGACAGAGACAGTGACAGAGACAGAGACACAGACAGAGACAGGGACAGAGACGGAGACAGAGACAGAGACACATGCATAGACAGCGACAGGGGCAGCGACAGGGACAGGGACAGTGACAGAGGCAGAGGCAGTGACAGAGACAGAGACAGAGACAGAGACAGAGACAGAGACAGAGACAGAGACAGAGACAGAGACAGAGACAGAGGCAGAGGCAGAGTCTCAGACAGAGACAGAGACAGTGACAGAGACAGAGACAGGTACGGGGACAGAGACAGAGGCAGAGACAGAGACAGAGACAGAGACAGAGACAGAGGCAGAGACAGAGACAGAGACAGAGACAGAGACAGAGACAGAGACAGATGTAGAGACAGAGACAGAGACAGCGACAGAGACAGAGACAGAGGCGGAGACAGAGACAGAGACAGAGACAGAGACAGAGACAGAGACAGAGACAGAGACAGAGACAGAGGCAGAGTCTCAGACAGAGAAAGAGACAGAGACAGAGACAGAGACAGAGACAGAGACAGAGACTGAGACAGAGACGGAGACAGAAACAGGGACAGAGACAGAGACAGAGACAGAGACGGAGGCAGAGTCTCACACAGAGAAAGAGACAGAGACAGAGACAGATACGGAGACAGAGACAGAGACGACGACAGAGACAGAGACAGAGACAGAGACAGAGACAGAGACAGAGACAGAGACAGAGACAGAGACAGAGGCAGAGTCTCAGACAGAGAAAGAGACAGAGACAGAGACAGAGACAGAGACAGAGACAGAGACAGAGACTGAGACAGAGACGGAGACAGAAACAGGGACAGAGACAGAGACAGAGACAGAGACAGATGCATAGACAGAGACAGAGACAGAGACAGAGACAGGGTCAGAGACAGAGACAGAAACAGAGACAGAGACAGAGACAAAGACAAAGACAGAGACAGAGACAGAGACAGAGACAGAGACAGAGACAGAGACAGAGACAGAGACAGAGACAGAGACACAGACAGAGACAGGGACAGAGACGGAGACAGAGACAGAGACACATGCATAGACAGAGACAGAGACAGCGACAGGGACAGGGACAGTGACAGAGGCAGAGGCAGAGACAGAGACAGAGACAGAGACAGAGACAGAGACAGATACGGGGACAGAGACAGAGGCAGAGACAGAGACAGAGACAGAGACAGAGACAGAGGCAGAGACAGAGACAGAGACAGAGACAGAGACAGAGACAGAGACAGAGACAGATGTAGAGACAGAGACAGAGACAGCGACAGAGACAGAGACAGAGGCGGAGACAGAGACAGAGACAGAGACAGAGACAGAGACAGAGACAGAGACAGAGACAGAGACAGAGACAGAGACAGAGACAGAGACAGAGACAGAGACAGAGAAAGAGGCAGAGTCTCAGACAGAGAAAGAGACAGAGACAGAGACAGAGACAGAGACAGAGACAGAGACTGAGACAGAGACGGAGACAGAAACAGGGACAGAGACAGAGACAGAGACAGAGACGGAGGCAGAGTCTCACACAGAGAAAGAGGCAGAGACAGAGACAGATACGGAGACAGAGACAGAGACCGCGACAGAGACAGAGACAGAGACAGAGACAGAGACAGAGAGAGAGACAGAGACGGAGACAGTGACAGAGACAGAGACAGAGACAGAGACGGAGACGGAGACAAAGACCGAGACAGACGCAGAGACTGAGACAGAGGCAGAGACAGAGACGGATAGAGAGACAGAGACAAATACAGGGACAGGGACAGAGACGGAGACAGAGACAGAGACAGAGACAGAGACAGAGACAGAGACAGAGACTGAGACAGAGACAGAGGCAGAGACAGGGACAGGGACAGTGACAGAGGCAGAGACAGAGACAGAGACAGAGACAGAGACAGAGACAGAGACAGAGACAGAGACTGAGACAGAGACAGAGACGGAGGCAGAGACAGAGGCAGAGACACAGCCAGAGACAGAGGCGGAGGCAGAGGCAGGGACACAGACAGAGACAAAGACAGAGACAGAAACAGGGACAGAGACAGAGACAGAGACAGAGACGGAGGCAGAGACAGAGACAGAGACAGAGACAGAGACAGAGACAGAGACAGAGACAGAGACAGAGACAGAGACAGAGACAGAGACAGAGACAGAGACAGAGACAGAGACAGAGACAGCGACAGGGACAGGGAGAGGGACAGGGACAGAGACAGAGGCAGAGACAGAGACAGAGACAGAGACAGAAACAGAGACAGAGGCAGAAACAGAGACAGAAACAGAGGCTGAGACAGAGACGGAGACGGAGACTGAGACAGAGACAGAGACAGAGACAGAGACAGAGTCGGAGACAAAGACCGAGACAGAGGCAGAGACACAGACAGAGACAGAGACACACACAGGGACAGAGACAGAGACGGAGAAAAAGACCGAGACAGAGGCAGAGACAGAGACAGAGACAGAGACACAGACAGAGATACATGCATAGACAGAGACAGAGACAGCGACAGGGACAGGGACAGAGACAGAGGCAGAGGCAGAGACAGAGACAGAGACAGAAACAGGAACATAGACAGAGACAGGTACGGGGACAGAGACAGAGGCAGTGACAGAGACGGAGACAAAGACCGAGACAGAGGCAGAGACACAGACAGACACAGAGACAGAGACAGAGACAGAGACAGAGGCAGAGACAGAGACAGAGACAGAGACAGAGACAGAGACAGAGACAGACACAGAGACAGAGGCAGGGTCTCAGAGAGAGAAAGAGACAGAGACAGAAACAGAGACGGATACGGAGACAGAGACAGAGACAGAGACAGAGACAGAGACAGAGACAGAGACAGAGACAGAGACAGACACAGACACAGAGACAGAGGCAGGGTCTCACACAGAGAAAGAGACAGAGACAGAGACAGAGACAGAGACAGAGACAGAGACAGAAACAGAGACAGAGACAGAGACAGAGACTGAGACAGAGACAGAGACAGAGACAGAGACAGAGACAGATGCATAGACAGAGACAGAGACAGAGACAGAGACAGAGACAGCGACAGGGACAGGGAGAGGGACAGGGACAGAGACAGAGGCAGAGGCAGAGACAGAGACAGAGACAGAGACAGAAACAGAGACAGAGACAGATACGGGGACAGGGACAGAGGCAGAGACACAGACAGAGACAGAGACCGAGACAGAGGCAGAGACACAGCCAGACACAGAGACAGAGACAGAGACAGAGACAGAGACAGAGACAGAGACAGAGACAGAGACAGAGACAGAGACAGACACAGAGACAGAGGCAGGGTCTCAGAGAGAGAAAGAGACAGAGACAGAAACAGAGACGGATACGGAGACAGAGACAGAGACAGAGACAGAGACAGAGACAGAGACAGAGACAGAGACAGACACAGACACAGACACAGAGACAGAGGCAGGGTCTCACACAGAGAAAGAGACAGAGACAGAGACAGAGACAGAGACAGAGACAGAGACAGAAACAGAGACAGAGACAGAGACAGAGACTGAGACAGAGACAGAGACAGAGACAGAGACAGAGACAGAGACAGATGCATAGACAGAGACAGAGACAGAGACAGAGACAGAGACAGCGACAGGGACAGGGAGAGGGACAGGGACAGAGACAGAGGCAGAGGCAGAGACAGAGACAGAGACAGAGACAGAAACAGAGACAGAGACAGATACGGGAACAGGGACAGAGGCAGAGACACAGACAGAGACAGAGACCGAGACAGAGGCAGAGACACAGCCAGAGACAGAGACGGAGAAAAAGACCGAGACAGAGGCAGAGACAGAGACAGAGACAGAGACAGAGACAGAGATACATGCATAGACAGAGACAGAGACAGCGACAGGGACAGGGACAGAGACAGAGGCAGAGGCAGAGACAGAGACAGAGACAGAGACAGGAACATAGACAGAGACAGATACGGGGACAGAGACAGAGGCAGAGACAGAGACGGAGACAAAGACCGAGACAGAGGCAGAGACACAGACAGAGACAGAGTCAGAGACAGAGACAGAGGCAGAGACAGAGACAGAGACAGAGACAGAGACAGAGACAGACACAGAGACAGACGCAGGGTCTCAGAGAGAGAAAGAGACAGAGACAGAAACAGAGACGGATACGGAGACAGAGACAGAGACAGAGACAGAGACAGAGACAGAGACAGAGACAGAGACAGAGACCGAGACAGAGACAGAGACAGAGACAGAGACAGAAACAGAGACAGAGACTGAGACAGAGACAGAAACAGAGACAGAGACAGAGGCAGAAACAGAGACAGAAACAGAGGCTGAGACAGAGACGGAGACGGAGACTGAGACAGAGACAGAGACAGCGACAGAGACAGAGACAGAGACAGAGACAGAGACAGAGACAGAGACAGAGATACATGCATAGACAGAGACAGAGACAGCGACAGGGACAGAGACAGAGACAGAGACAGAGACAGAGACAGAGACAGAGACAGAGACGGAGGCAGAGACAGAGACAGAGACAGAGACAGAGACAGAGACAGAGACAGAGACAGAGACAGAAACAGAGACAGAGACAGAGACAGAGACTGAGACAGAGACAGAGACAGAGACAGAGACAGAGACAGAGACAGATGCATAGACAGAGACAGAGACAGAGACAGAGACAGCGACAGGGACAGGGAGAGGGACAGGGACAGAGACAGAGGCAGAGGCAGAGACAGAGACAGAGACAGAGACAGAGACAGAAACAGAGACAGAGGCAGATACGGGGACAGAGACAGAGGCAGAGACAGAGACTGAGACAGAGACAGAGACAGAGACAGAGACAGAGACAGATGCATAGACAGAGACAGAGACAGAGACAGAGACAGCGACAGGGACAGGGAGAGGGACAGGGACAGAGACAGAGGCAGAGGCAGAGACAGAGACAGAGACAGAGACAGAAACAGAGACAGAGACAGAGACAGAGACAGAGACAGAGACAGAGACGGAGACAGAGACAGAGACAGAGACAGAGACAGAGACAGAGACAGAGACGGAGGCAGAGACAGAGACAGAGACAGAGACAGAGACAGAGACAGAGACAGAGACAGAGACAGAAACAGAGACAGAGACAGAGACTGAGACAGAGACAGAGACAGAGACAGAGACAGAGACAGATGCATAGACAGAGACAGAGACAGAGACAGAGACAGCGACAGGGACAGGGAGAGGGACAGGGACAGAGACAGAGGCAGAGGCAGAGACAGAGACAGAGACAGAGACAGAAACAGAGACAGAGACAGATACGGGGACAGAGACAGAGGCAGAGACACGGACAGAGACAGAGACCGAGACAGAGGCAGAGACACAGCCAGAGACAGAGACAGAGACAGAGACAGAGACAGAGACAGAGACAGAGACAGAGACGGAGGCAGAGACAGAGACAGAGACAGAGACAGAGACAGAGACAGAGACAGAGACAGAGACAGAGACAGAAACAGAGACAGAGACAGAGACTGAGACAGAGACAGAGACAGAGACAGAGACAGAGACAGATGCATAGACAGAGACAGAGACAGAGACAGAGACAGCGACAGGGACAGGGAGAGGGACAGGGACAGATGCATAGACAGAGACAGAGACAGAGACAGAGACAGCGACAGGGACAGGGAGAGGGACAGGGACAGAGACAGAGGCAGAGGCAGAGACAGAGACAGAGACAGAGACAGAGACAGAGACAGAGACAGAGACAGAGACAGAGGCAGAGTCTCAGACAGAGAAAGAGACAGAGACAGAGACAGAGACGGATACGGAGACAGAGACAGAGACAGAGACAGAGACAGAGACAGAGACGGAGACAAAGACCGAGACAGAGGCAGAGACACAGACAGAGACAGAGACAGAGACAGAGACAGAGACAGAGACAGAGACAGAGACAGAGACAGAGACAGAGACAGAGACGGAGGCAGAGACAGAGACAGAGACAGAGACAGAGACAGAGACAGAGACAGAGACAGAGACAGAGACAGAAACAGAGACAGAGACAGAGACTGAGACAGAGACAGAGACAGAGACAGAGACAGAGACAGAGACAGAGACAGATGCATAGACAGAGACAGAGACAGAGACAGAGACAGCGACAGGGACAGGGAGAGGGACAGGGACAGAGACAGAGGCAGAGGCAGAGACAGAGACAGAGACAGAGACAGAAACAGAGACAGAGACAGATACGGGGACAGAGACAGAGGCAGAGACACAGACAGAGCCAGAGACCGAGACAGAGGCAGAGACACAGCCAGAGACAGAGACAGATACGGGGACAGAGACAGAGGCAGAGACACAGACAGAGACAGAGACCGAGACAGAGGCAGAGACACAGCCAGAGACAGAGACAGAGACAGAGACAGGGACAGAGACAGAGACGGAGACAAAGACCGAGACAGAGGCAGAGACATAGACAGAGACAGAGACAGGGACAGAGACAGAGACAGAGACAGAGGCAGAGACAGAGACAGAGACAGAGACAGAGGCAGGGTCTCAGACAGAGACAGAGACAGAGACAGAGACAGAGACAGAGACAGAGACAGAGACAGAGACAGAGACAGAGACAGGGACAGAGACAGAGACAGAGACAGAGACAGAGACAGAGACCGAGACGGAGACAGTGACAGAGACGGAGACAGAGACAGAGACAGAGACAGAGACAGCGACGGAGACACAGACAGAGACAGAGACAGAGACAGAGACAGAGACAGAGACAGAGACAGAGACAGAGACAGAAACAGAGACAGAGACAGAGGCAGAAACAGAGACAGAAACAGAGGCTGAGACAGAGACGGGGACGGAGACTGAGACAGAGACAGAGACAGAAACAGAGACAGAGACAGAGACTGAGACAGAGACAGAGACAGAGACAGAGACAGAGACAGATGCATAGACAGAGACAGAGACAGAGACAGAGACAGCGACAGGGACAGGGAGAGGGACAGGGACAGAGACAGAGGCAGAGGCAGAGACAGAGACAGAGACAGAGACAGAAACAGAGACAGAGACAGAGACAGAGACAGAGACAGAGACGGAGACAGAGACAGAGACAGAGACAGAGACAGAGACGCAGGCAGAGACAGAGACAGAGACAGAGACAGAGACAGAGACAGAGACAGAGACAGAGACAGAAACAGAGACAGAGACAGAGACTGAGACAGAGACAGAGACAGAGACAGAGACAGAGACAGAGACAGAGACAGATGCATAGACAGAGACAGAGACAGAGACAGAGACAGCGACAGGGACAGGGAGAGGGACAGGGACAGAGACAGAGGCAGAGGCAGAGACAGAGACAGAGACAGAGACAGAAACAGAGACAGAGGCAGATACGGGGACAGAGACAGATGCAGAGACACGGACAGAGACAGAGACCGAGACAGAGGCAGAGACACAGCCAGAGACAGAGACAGAGACAGAGACAGAGACAGAGACAGAGACGGAGGCAGAGACAGAGACAGAGACAGAGACAGAGACAGAGACGGAGGCAGAGACAGAGACAGAGACAGAGACAGAGACAGAGACAGAGACAGAGACAGAGACAGAGACAGAAACAGAGACAGAGACAGAGACAGAGACAGAGACAGAGACGGAGGCAGAGACAGAGACAGAGACAGAGACAGAGACAGAGACGGAGGCAGAGACACAGCCAGAGACAGAGACAGAGACAGAGACAGAGACAGAGACAGAGACGGAGGCAGAGACAGAGACAGAGACAGAGACAGAGACAGAGACAGAGACAGAGACAGAGACAGAAACAGAGACAGAGACAGAGACTGAGACAGAGACAGAGACAGAGACAGAGACAGAGACAGAGACGGAGACAAAGACCGAGACAGAGGCAGAGACACAGACAGAGACAGAGACAGAGACAGAGACAGAGACAGAGACAGAGACAGAGACAGAGACAGAGACAGAGACAGAGACAGAGACGGAGGCAGAGACAGAGACAGAGACAGAGACAGAGACAGAGACAGAGACAGAGACAGAGACAGAAACAGAGACAGAGACAGAGACTGAGACAGAGACAGAGACAGAGACAGAGACAGAGACAGAGACAGATGCATAGACAGAGACAGAGACAGAGACAGAGACAGCGACAGGGACAGGGAGAGGGACAGGGACAGAGACAGAGGCAGAGGCAGAGACAGAGACAGAGACAGAGACAGAAACAGAGACAGAGGCAGATACGGGGACAGAGACAGAGGCAGAGACACAGACAGAGACAGAGACAGAGACAGAGACAGAGACAGGGACAGGGAGAGGGACAGGGACAGAGACAGAGGCAGAGGCAGAGACAGAGACAGAGACAGAGACAGAAACAGAGACAGAGACAGATACGGGGACAGAGACAGAGGCAGAGACACAGACAGAGACAGAGACCGAGACAGAGGCAGAGACACAGCCAGAGACAGAGACAGATACGGGGACAGAGACAGAGGCAGAGACACAGACAGAGACAGAGACCGAGACAGAGGCAGAGACACAGCCAGAGACAGAGACAGAGACAGAGACAGGGACAGAGACAGAGACGGAGACAAAGACCGAGACAGAGGCAGAGACATAGACAGAGACAGAGACAGGGACAGAGACAGAGACAGAGACAGAGGCAGAGACAGAGACAGAGACAGAGACAGAGGCAGGGTCTCAGACAGAGACAGAGACAGAGACAGAGACAGAGACAGAGACAGAGACAGAGACAGAGACAGAGACAGGGACAGAGACAGAGACAGAGACAGAGACAGAGACAGAGACCGAGACGGAGACAGTGACAGAGACGGAGACAGAGACAGAGACAGAGACAGAGACAGCGACGGAGACACAGACAGAGACAGAGACAGAGACAGAGACAGAGACAGAGACAGAGACAGAGACAGAGACAGAAACAGAGACAGAGACAGAGGCAGAAACAGAGACAGAAACAGAGGCTGAGACAGAGACGGGGACGGAGACTGAGACAGAGACAGAGACAGAAACAGAGACAGAGACAGAGACTGAGACAGAGACAGAGACAGAGACAGAGACAGAGACAGATGCATAGACAGAGACAGAGACAGAGACAGAGACAGCGACAGGGACAGGGAGAGGGACAGGGACAGAGACAGAGGCAGAGGCAGAGACAGAGACAGAGACGGATACGGAGACAGAGACAGAGACAGAGACAGAGACAGAGACAGAGACGGAGACAAAGACCGAGACAGAGGCAGAGACACAGACAGAGACAGAGACAGAGACAGAGACAGACACAGAGACAGAGGCAGGGTCTCAGACAGAGAAAGAGACAGAGACAGAGACAGAGACGGATACGGAGACAGAGACAGAGACAGAGACAGAGACAGAGACAGAGACGGAGACAAAGACCGAGACAGAGGCAGAGACACAGACAGAGACAGAGACAGAGACAGAGACAGAGACAGAGACAGAGACAGAGACAGAGACAGAGACGGAGGCAGAGACAGAGACAGAGACAGAGACAGAGACAGAGACAGAGACAGAGACAGAGACAGAAACAGAGACAGAGACAGAGACAGAGACTGAGACAGAGACAGAGACAGAGACAGAGACAGAGACAGAGACAGATGCATAGACAGAGACAGAGACAGAGACAGAGACAGCGACAGGGACAGGGAGAGGGACAGGGACAGAGACAGAGGCAGAGGCAGAGACAGAGACAGAGACAGAGACAGAGACAGAAACAGAGACAGAGGCAGATACGGGGACAGAGACAGAGGCAGAGACACAGACAGAGACAGAGACCGAGACACAGGCAGAGACACAGCCAGAGACAGAGACAGATACGGGGACAGAGACAGAGGCAGAGACACAGACAGAGACAGAGACCGAGACAGAGGCAGAGACACAGCCAGAGACAGAGACAGAGACAGAGACAGGGACAGAGACAGAGACGGAGACAAAGACCGAGACAGAGGCAGAGACATAGACAGAGACAGAGACAGGGACAGAGACAGAGACAGAGACAGAGGCAGAGACAGAGACAGAGACAGAGACAGAGGCAGGGTCTCAGACAGAGACAGAGACAGAGACAGAGACAGAGACAGAGACAGAGACAGAGACAGAGACAGAGACAGAGACAGAGACAGAGACAGAGACAGGGACAGAGACAGAGACAGAGACAGAGACAGAGACAGAGACCGAGACGGAGACAGTGACAGAGACGGAGACAGAGACAGAGACAGAGACAGAGACAGAGACAGAGACAGAGACAGAGACAGAGACAGAGACAGAGACAGAGACAGAGACAGAGACAGAGACAGAGACAGAGACAGAGACAGAGACAGAAACAGAGACAGAGACAGAGGCAGAAACAGAGACAGAAACAGAGGCTGAGACAGGGACGGGGACGGAGACTGAGACAGAGACAGAGACAGAAACAGAGACAGAGACAGAGACTGAGACAGAGACAGAGACAGAGACAGAGACAGAGACAGATGCATAGACAGAGACAGAGACAGAGACAGAGACAGCGACAGGGACAGGGAGAGGGACAGGGACAGAGACAGAGGCAGAGGCAGAGACAGAGACAGAGACAGAGACAGAAACAGAGACAGAGACAGAGACAGAGACAGAGACAGAGACGGAGACAGAGACAGAGACAGAGACAGAGACAGAGACGGAGGCAGAGACAGAGACATAGACAGAGACAGAGACAGAGACAGAGACAGAGACAGAGACAGAAACAGAGACAGAGACAGAGACTGAGACAGAGACAGAGACAGAGACAGAGACAGAGACAGAAACAGAGACAGAGACAGATACGGGGACAGAGACAGAGGCAGAGACACGGACAGAGACAGAGACCGAGACAGAGGCAGAGACACAGCCAGAGACAGAGACAGAGACAGAGACAGAGACAGAGACAGAGACGGAGGCAGAGACAGAGACAGAGACAGAGACAGAGACAGAGACAGAGACGGAGGCAGAGACAGAGACAGAGACAGAGACAGAGACAGAGACAGAGACAGAGACAGAGACAGAAACAGAGACAGAGACAGAGACTGAGACAGAGACAGAGACAGAGACAGAGACAGAGACAGATGCATAGACAGAGACAGAGACAGAGACAGAGACAGCGACAGGGACAGGGAGAGGGACAGGGACAGAGACAGAGGCAGAGGCAGAGACAGAGACAGAGACAGAGACAGAAACAGAGACAGAGACAGATACGGGGACAGAGACAGAGGCAGAGACACGGACAGAGACAGAGACAGAGACAGATGCATAGACAGAGACAGAGACAGAGACAGAGACAGCGACAGGGACAGGGAGAGGGACAGGGACAGAGACAGAGGCAGAGGCAGAGACAGAGACAGAGACAGAGACAGAAACAGAGACAGAGACAGATACGGGGACAGAGACAGAGGCAGAGACACGGACAGAGACAGAGACCGAGACAGAGGCAGAGACACAGCCAGAGACAGAGACAGAGACAGAGACAGAGACAGAGACAGAGACAGAGACAGAGACGGAGGCAGAGACAGAGACAGAGACAGAGACAGAGACAGAGACAGAGACAGAGACAGAGACAGAAACAGAGACAGAGACAGAGACTGAGACAGAGACAGAGACAGAGACAGAGGCAGAGACAGATGCATAGACAGAGACAGAGACAGAGACAGAGACAGCGACAGGGACAGGGAGAGGGACAGGGACAGATGCATAGACAGAGACAGAGACAGAGACAGAGACAGCGACAGGGACAGGGAGAGGGACAGGGACAGAGACAGAGGCAGAGGCAGAGACAGAGACAGAGACAGAGACAGAGACAGAGACAGAGACAGAGACAGAGACAGAGGCAGAGTCTCAGACAGAGAAAGAGACAGAGACAGAGACAGAGACGGATACGGAGACAGAGACAGAGACAGAGACAGAGACAGAGACAGAGACGGAGACAAAGACCGAGACAGAGGCAGAGACACAGACAGAGACAGAGACAGAGACACAGACAGAGACAGAGACAGAGACAGAGACAGAGACAGAGACAGAGACAGAGACGGAGGCAGAGACAGAGACAGAGACAGAGACAGAGACAGAGACAGAGACAGAGACAGAGACAGAAACAGAGACAGAGACAGAGACTGAGACAGAGACAGAGACAGAGACAGAGACAGAGACAGAGACAGAGACAGATGCATAGACAGAGACAGAGACAGAGACAGAGACAGCGACAGGGACAGGGAGAGGGACAGGGACAGAGACAGAGGCAGAGGCAGAGACAGAGACAGAGACAGAGACAGAAACAGAGACAGAGACAGATACGGGGACAGAGACAGAGGCAGAGACACAGACAGAGACAGAGACCGAGACAGAGGCAGAGACACAGCCAGAGACAGAGACAGATACGGGGACAGAGACAGAGGCAGAGACACAGACAGAGACAGAGACCGAGACAGAGGCAGAGACACAGCCAGAGACAGAGACAGAGAAAGAGACAGGGACAGAGACAGAGACGGAGACAAAGACCGAGACAGAGGCAGAGACATAGACAGAGACAGAGACAGGGACAGAGACAGAGACAGAGACAGAGGCAGAGACAGAGACAGAGACAGAGACAGAGGCAGGGTCTCAGACAGAGACAGAGACAGAGACAGAGACAGAGACAGAGACAGAGACAGAGACAGAGACAGAGACAGAGACAGGGACAGAGACAGAGACAGAGACAGAGACAGAGACAGAGACCGAGACGGAGACAGTGACAGAGACGGAGACAGAGACAGAGACAGAGACAGAGACAGCGACGGAGACACAGACAGAGACAGAGACAGAGACAGAGACAGAGACAGAGACAGAGACAGAGACAGAGACAGAGACAGAAACAGAGACAGAGACAGAGGCAGAAACAGAGACAGAAACAGAGGCTGAGACAGAGACGGGGACGGAGACTGAGACAGAGACAGAGACAGAAACAGAGACAGAGACAGAGACTGAGACAGAGACAGAGACAGAGACAGAGACAGAGACAGATGCATAGACAGAGACAGAGACAGAGACAGAGACAGCGACAGGGACAGGGAGAGGGACAGGGACAGAGACAGAGGCAGAGGCAGAGACAGAGACAGAGACAGAGACAGAAACAGAGACAGAGACAGAGACAGAGACAGAGACAGAGACGGAGACAGAGACAGAGACAGAGACAGAGACAGAGACGCAGGCAGAGACAGAGACAGAGACAGAGACAGAGACAGAGACAGAGACAGAGACAGAGACAGAGACAGAAACAGAGACAGAGACAGAGACTGAGACAGAGACAGAGACAGAGACAGAGACAGAGACAGAGACAGAGACAGATGCATAGACAGAGACAGAGACAGAGACAGAGACAGCGACAGGGACAGGGAGAGGGACAGGGACAGAGACAGAGGCAGAGGCAGAGACAGAGACAGAGACAGAGACAGAAACAGAGACAGAGGCAGATACGGGGACAGAGACAGAGGCAGAGACACGGACAGAGACAGAGACCGAGACAGAGGCAGAGACACAGCCAGAGACAGAGACAGAGACAGAGACAGAGACAGAGACAGAGACGGAGGCAGAGACAGAGACAGAGACAGAGACAGAGACAGAGACGGAGGCAGAGACAGAGACAGAGACAGAGACAGAGACAGAGACAGAGACAGAGACAGAGACAGAAACAGAGACAGAGACAGAGACTGAGACAGAGACAGAGACAGAGACAGAGACAGAGACAGATGCATAGACAGAGACAGAGACAGAGACAGAGACAGCGACAGGGACAGGGAGAGGGACAGGGACAGAGACAGAGGCAGAGGCAGAGACAGAGACAGAGACAGAGACAGAAACAGAGACAGAGACAGATACGGGGACAGAGACAGAGGCAGAGACACGGACAGAGACAGAGACCGAGACAGAGGCAGAGACACAGCCAGAGACAGAGACAGAGACAGAGACAGAGACAGAGACAGAGACAGAGACGGAGGCAGAGACAGAGACAGAGACAGAGACAGAGACAGAGACAGAGACAGAGACAGAGACAGAAACAGAGACAGAGACAGAGACTGAGACAGAGACAGAGACAGAGACAGAGACAGAGACAGAGACGGAGACAAAGACCGAGACAGAGGCAGAGACACAGACAGAGACAGAGACAGAGACAGAAACAGAGACAGAGACAGAGACAGAGACAGAGACAGAGACAGAGACGGAGGCAGAGACAGAGACAGAGACAGAGACAGAGACAGAGACAGAGACAGAGACAGAGACAGAAACAGAGACAGAGACAGAGACTGAGACAGAGACAGAGACAGAGACAGAGACAGAGACAGAGACAGATGCATAGACAGAGACAGAGACAGAGACAGAGACAGCGACAGGGACAGGGAGAGGGACAGGGACAGAGACAGAGGCAGAGGCAGAGACAGAGACAGAGACAGAGACAGAAACAGAGACAGAGGCAGATACGGGGACAGAGACAGAGGCAGAGACACAGACAGAGACAGAGACAGAGACAGAGACAGAGACAGAGACAGGGACAGGGAGAGGGACAGGGACAGAGACAGAGGCAGAGGCAGAGACAGAGACAGAGACAGAGACAGAAACAGAGACAGAGACAGATACGGGGACAGAGACAGAGGCAGAGACACAGACAGAGACAGAGACCGAGACAGAGGCAGAGACACAGCCAGAGACAGAGACAGATACGGGGACAGAGACAGAGGCAGAGACACAGACAGAGACAGAGACCGAGACAGAGGCAGAGACACAGCCAGAGACAGAGACAGAGACAGAGACAGGGACAGAGACAGAGACGGAGACAAAGACCGAGACAGAGGCAGAGACATAGACAGAGACAGAGACAGGGACAGAGACAGAGACAGAGACAGAGGCAGAGACAGAGACAGAGACAGAGACAGAGGCAGGGTCTCAGACAGAGACAGAGACAGAGACAGAGACAGAGACAGAGACAGAGACAGAGACAGAGACAGAGACAGAGACAGAGACAGGGACAGAGACAGAGACAGAGACAGAGACAGAGACAGAGACCGAGACGGAGACAGTGACAGAGACGGAGACAGAGACAGAGACAGAGACAGAGACAGCGACGGAGACACAGACAGAGACAGAGACAGAGACAGAGACAGAGACAGAGACAGAGACAGAGACAGAGACAGAAACAGAGACAGAGACAGAGGCAGAAACAGAGACAGAAACAGAGGCTGAGACAGAGACGGGGACGGAGACTGAGACAGAGACAGAGACAGAAACAGAGACAGAGACAGAGACTGAGACAGAGACAGAGACAGAGACAGAGACAGAGACAGAGACAGATGCATAGACAGAGACAGAGACAGAGACAGAGACAGCGACAGGGACAGGGAGAGGGACAGGGACAGAGACAGAGGCAGAGGCAGAGACAGAGACAGAGACAGAGACAGAAACAGAGACAGAGACAGAGACAGAGACAGAGACAGAGACGGAGACAGAGACAGAGACAGAGACAGAGACAGAGACGCAGGCAGAGACAGAGACAGAGACAGAGACAGAGACAGAGACAGAGACAGAGACAGAAACAGAGACAGAGACAGAGACTGAGACAGAGACAGAGACAGAGACAGAGACAGAGACAGAGACAGAGACAGATGCATAGACAGAGACAGAGACAGAGACAGAGACAGCGACAGGGACAGGGAGAGGGACAGGGACAGAGACAGAGGCAGAGGCAGAGACAGAGACAGAGACAGAGACAGAAACAGAGACAGAGGCAGATACGGGGACAGAGACAGAGGCAGAGACACGGACAGAGACAGAGACCGAGACAGAGGCAGAGACACAGCCAGAGACAGAGACAGAGACAGAGACAGAGACAGAGACGGAGGCAGAGACAGAGACAGAGACAGAGACAGAGACAGAGACGGAGGCAGAGACAGAGACAGAGACAGAGACAGAGACAGAGACAGAGACAGAGACAGAAACAGAGACAGAGACAGAGACTGAGACAGAGACAGAGACAGAGACAGAGACAGAGACAGATGCATAGACAGAGACAGAGACAGAGACAGAGACAGCGACAGGGACAGGGAGAGGGACAGGGTCAGAGACAGAGGCAGAGGCAGAGACAGAGACAGAGACAGAGACAGAAACAGAGACAGAGACAGATACGGGGACAGAGACAGAGGCAGAGACACGGACAGAGACAGAGACCGAGACAGAGGCAGAGACACAGCCAGAGACAGAGACAGAGACAGAGACAGAGACAGAGACAGAGACAGAGACGGAGGCAGAGACAGAGACAGAGACAGAGACAGAGACAGAGACAGAGACAGAGACAGAGACAGAGACAGAAACAGAGACAGAGACAGAGACTGAGACAGAGACAGAGACAGAGACAGAGACAGAGACAGATGCATAGACAGAGACAGAGACAGAGACAGAGACAGCGACAGGGACAGGGAGAGGGACAGGGACAGATGCATAGACAGAGACAGAGACAGAGACAGAGACAGCGACAGGGACAGGGAGAGGGACAGGGACAGAGACAGAGGCAGAGGCAGAGACAGAGACAGAGACAGAGACAGAGACAGAGACAGAGACGGAGGCAGAGACAGAGACAGAGACAGAGACAGAGACAGAGACAGAGACAGAGACAGAGACAGAAACAGAGACAGAGACAGAGACTGAGACAGAGACAGAGACAGAGACAGAGACAGAGACAGATGCATAGACAGAGACAGAGACAGAGACAGAGACAGCGACAGGGACAGGGAGAGGGACAGGGACAGAGACAGAGGCAGAGGCAGAGACAGAGACAGAGACAGAGACAGAAACAGAGACAGAGACAGATACGGGGACAGAGACAGAGGCAGAGACACGGACAGAGACAGAGACCGAGACAGAGGCAGAGACACAGCCAGAGACAGAGACAGAGACAGAGACAGAGACAGAGACAGAGACAGAGACGGAGGCAGAGACAGAGACAGAGACAGAGACAGAGACAGAGACAGAGACAGAGACAGAGACAGAAACAGAGACAGAGACAGAGACTGAGACAGAGACAGAGACAGAGACAGAGACAGAGACAGAGACGGAGACAAAGACCGAGACAGAGGCAGAGACACAGACAGAGACAGAGACAGAGACAGAAACAGAGACAGAGACAGAGACAGAGACAGAGACAGAGACAGAGACGGAGGCAGAGACAGAGACAGAGACAGAGACAGAGACAGAGACAGAGACAGAGACAGAGACAGAGACAGAAACAGAGACAGAGACAGAGACTGAGACAGAGACAGAGACAGAGACAGAGACAGAGACAGAGACAGATGCATAGACAGAGACAGAGACAGAGACAGAGACAGCGACAGGGACAGGGAGAGGGACAGGGACAGAGACAGAGGCAGAGGCAGAGACAGAGACAGAGACAGAGACAGAAACAGAGACAGAGGCAGATACGGGGACAGAGACAGAGGCAGAGACACAGACAGAGACAGAGACAGAGACAGAGACAGAGACAGAGACAGGGACAGGGAGAGGGACAGGGACAGAGACAGAGGCAGAGGCAGAGACAGAGACAGAGACAGAGACAGAAACAGAGACAGAGACAGATACGGGGACAGAGACAGAGGCAGAGACACAGACAGAGACAGAGACCGAGACAGAGGCAGAGACACAGCCAGAGACAGAGACAGATACGGGGACAGAGACAGAGGCAGAGACACAGACAGAGACAGAGACCGAGACAGAGGCAGAGACACAGCCAGAGACAGAGACAGAGACAGAGACAGGGACAGAGACAGAGACGGAGACAAAGACCGAGACAGAGGCAGAGACATAGACAGAGACAGAGACAGGGACAGAGACAGAGACAGAGACAGAGGCAGAGACAGAGGCAGAGGCAGAGACAGAGACAGAGACAGAGACAGAGACAGAGACAGAGACAGAGACAGAGACAGAGGCAGAGTCTCAGACAGAGAAAGAGACAGAGACAGAGACAGAGACAGAGACAGAGGCAGAGACTGAGACAGAGACGGAGACAGAAACAGAGACAGAGACAGATACGGGGACAGAGACAAAGGCCGAGACAGAGACAGAGACAGAGGCGGAGGCAGAGGCAGGGACACAGACAGAGACAAAGACAGAGACAGAAACAGGGACAGAGACAGAGACAGAGACAGAGACGGAGGCAGAGTCTCACACAGAGAAAGAGACAGAGACAGAGACAGATACGGAGACAGAGACAGAGACAGCGACAGAGACAGAGACAGAGACAGAGACAGAGACAGAGACAGAGACAGAGACAGAGACAGAGACAGAGACAGAGACGGAGACAGTGACAGAGACAGAGACAGAGACAGAGACAGCGACGGAGACGGAGACAAAGACCGAGACAGACGCAGAGACTGAGACAGAGGCAGAGACAGAGACGGATACAGAGACAGAGACAAAGACAGGGACAGGGACAGAGACAGAGACAGAGACAGAGGCAGAGACAGAGACGGAGACAAAGACCGAGACAGAGGCACAGACACATACAGAGACAGAGACAGGGACAGAGACAGATACGGGGACAGAGACAGAGGCAGAGACACGGACAGAGACAGAGACCGAGACAGAGGCAGAGACACAGCCAGAGACAGAGACAGAGACAGAGACAGAGACAGAGACAGAGACGGAGGCAGAGACAGAGACAGAGACAGAGACAGAGACAGAGACAGAGACGGAGGCAGAGACAGAGACAGAGACAGAGACAGAGACAGAGACAGAGACAGAGACAGAAACAGAGACAGAGACAGAGACTGAGACAGAGACAGAGACAGAGACAGAGACAGAGACAGATGCATAGACAGAGACAGAGACAGAGACAGAGACAGCGACAGGGACAGGGAGAGGGACAGGGACAGAGACAGAGGCAGAGGCAGAGACAGAGACAGAGACAGAGACAGAAACAGAGACAGAGACAGATACGGGGACAGAGACAGAGGCAGAGACACGGACAGAGACAGAGACCGAGACAGAGGCAGAGACACAGCCAGAGACAGAGACAGAGACAGAGACAGAGACAGAGACAGAGACAGAGACAGAGACAGAGACAGAGACAGAGACGGAGGCAGAGACAGAGACAGAGACAGAGACAGAGACAGAGACAGAGACAGAGACAGAGACAGAAACAGAGACAGAGACAGAGACTGAGACAGAGACAGAGACAGAGACAGAGACAGAGACAGATGCATAGACAGAGACAGAGACAGAGACAGAGACAGCGACAGGGACAGGGAGAGGGACAGGGACAGATGCATAGACAGAGACAGAGACAGAGACAGAGACAGCGACAGGGACAGGGAGAGGGACAGGGACAGAGACAGAGGCAGAGGCAGAGACAGAGACAGAGACAGAGACAGAGACAGAGACAGAGACAGAGGCAGAGTCTCAGACAGAGAAAGAGACAGAGACAGAGACAGAGACAGAGACAGAGACAGAGACAGAGACAGAGACAGAGACAGAGACGGAGGCAGAGACAGAGACAGAGACAGAGACAGAGACAGAGACAGAGACAGAGACAGAGACAGAAACAGAGACAGAGACAGAGACTGAGACAGAGACAGAGACAGAGACAGAGACAGAGACAGAGACAGAGACAGATGCATAGACAGAGACAGAGACAGAGACAGAGACAGCGACAGGGACAGGGAGAGGGACAGGGACAGAGACAGAGGCAGAGGCAGAGACAGAGACAGAGACAGAGACAGAAACAGAGACAGAGACAGATACGGGGACAGAGACAGAGGCAGAGACACAGACAGAGACAGAGACCGAGACAGAGGCAGAGACACAGCCAGAGACAGAGACAGATACGGGGACAGAGACAGAGGCAGAGACACAGACAGAGACAGAGACCGAGACAGAGGCAGAGACACAGCCAGAGACAGAGACAGAGACAGAGACAGGGACAGAGACAGAGACGGAGACAAAGACCGAGACAGAGGCAGAGACATAGACAGAGACAGAGACAGGGACAGAGACAGAGACAGAGACAGAGGCAGAGACAGAGACAGAGACAGAGACAGAGGCAGGGTCTCAGACAGAGACAGAGACAGAGACAGAGACAGAGACAGAGACAGAGACAGAGACAGAGACAGAGACAGAGACAGGGACAGAGACAGAGACAGAGACAGAGACAGAGACAGAGACCGAGACGGAGACAGTGACAGAGACGGAGACAGAGACAGAGACAGAGACAGAGACAGCGACGGAGACACAGACAGAGACAGAGACAGAGGCAGAGACACGGACAGAGACAGAGACCGAGACAGAGGCAGAGACACAGCCAGAGACAGAGACAGAGACAGAGACAGAGACAGAGACAGAGACAGAGACGGAGGCAGAGACAGAGACAGAGACAGAGACAGAGACAGAGACGGAGGCAGAGACAGAGACAGAGACAGAGACAGAGACAGAGACAGAGACAGAGACAGAGACAGAAACAGAGACAGAGACAGAGACTGAGACAGAGACAGAGACAGAGACAGAGACAGAGACAGATGCATAGACAGAGACAGAGACAGAGACAGAGACAGCGACAGGGACAGGGAGAGGGACAGGGACAGAGACAGAGGCAGAGGCAGAGACAGAGACAGAGACAGAGACAGAAACAGAGACAGAGACAGATACGGGGACAGAGACAGAGGCAGAGACACGGACAGAGACAGAGACCGAGACAGAGGCAGAGACACAGCCAGAGACAGAGACAGAGACAGAGACAGAGACAGAGACAGAGACAGAGACGGAGGCAGAGACAGAGACAGAGACAGAGACAGAGACAGAGACAGAGACAGAGACAGAGACAGAAACAGAGACAGAGACAGAGACTGAGACAGAGACAGAGACAGAGACAGAGACAGAGACAGAGACGGAGACAAAGACCGAGACAGAGGCAGAGACACAGACAGAGACAGAGACAGAGACAGAGACAGAGACAGAGACAGAGACAGAGACAGAGACAGAGACAGAGACGGAGGCAGAGACAGAGACAGAGACAGAGACAGAGACAGAGACAGAGACAGAGACAGAGACAGAAACAGAGACAGAGACAGAGACTGAGACAGAGACAGAGACAGAGACAGAGACAGAGACAGAGACAGATGCATAGACAGAGACAGAGACAGAGACAGAGACAGCGACAGGGACAGGGAGAGGGACAGGGACAGAGACAGAGGCAGAGGCAGAGACAGAGACAGAGACAGAGACAGAAACAGAGACAGAGGCAGATACGGGGACAGAGACAGAGGCAGAGACACAGACAGAGACAGAGACAGAGACAGAGACAGAGACAGGGACAGGGAGAGGGACAGGGACAGAGACAGAGGCAGAGGCAGAGACAGAGACAGAGACAGAGACAGAAACAGAGACAGAGACAGATACGGGGACAGAGACAGAGGCAGAGACACAGACAGAGACAGAGACCGAGACAGAGGCAGAGACACAGCCAGAGACAGAGACAGATACGGGGACAGAGACAGAGGCAGAGACACAGACAGAGACAGAGACCGAGACAGAGGCAGAGACACAGCCAGAGACAGAGACAGAGACAGAGACAGGGACAGAGACAGAGACGGAGACAAAGACCGAGACAGAGGCAGAGACATAGACAGAGACAGAGACAGGGACAGAGACAGAGACAGAGACAGAGGCAGAGACAGAGACAGAGACAGAGACAGAGGCAGGGTCTCAGACAGAGACAGAGACAGAGACAGAGACAGAGACAGAGACAGAGACAGAGACAGAGACAGAGACAGGGACAGAGACAGAGACAGAGACAGAGACAGAGACAGAGACCGAGACGGAGACAGTGACAGAGACGGAGACAGAGACAGAGACAGAGACAGAGACAGCGACGGAGACACAGACAGAGACAGAGACAGAGACAGAGACAGAGACAGAGACAGAGACAGAGACAGAGACAGAAACAGAGACAGAGACAGAGGCAGAAACAGAGACAGAAACAGAGGCTGAGACAGAGACGGGGACGGAGACTGAGACAGAGACAGAGACAGAAACAGAGACAGAGACAGAGACTGAGACAGAGACAGAGACAGAGACAGAGACAGAGACAGATGCATAGACAGAGACAGAGACAGAGACAGAGACAGCGACAGGGACAGGGAGAGGGACAGGGACAGAGACAGAGGCAGAGGCAGAGACAGAGACAGAGACAGAGACAGAAACAGAGACAGAGACAGAGACAGAGACAGAGACGGAGACAAAGACCGAGACAGAGGCAGAGACACAGACAGAGACAGAGACATAGACAGAGACAGAGACAGAGACAGAGACAGAGACAGAGACAGAGACAGAGACAGAGACAGAGACGGAGGCAGAGACAGAGACAGAGACAGAGACAGAGACAGAGACAGAGACAGAGACAGAGACAGAAACAGAGACAGAGACAGAGACTGAGACAGAGACAGAGACAGAGACAGAGACAGAGACAGAGACAGAGACAGATGCATAGACAGAGACAGAGACAGAGACAGAGACAGCGACAGGGACAGGGAGAGGGACAGGGACAGAGACAGAGGCAGAGGCAGAGACAGAGACAGAGGACAGAGACAGAGACAGAAACAGAGACAGAGACAGATACGGGGACAGAGACAGAGGCAGAGACACAGACAGAGACAGAGACCGAGACAGAGGCAGAGACACAGCCAGAGACAGAGACAGATACGGGGTCAGAGACAGAGGCAGAGACACAGACAGAGACAGAGACCGAGACAGAGGCAGAGACACAGCCAGAGACAGAGACAGAGACAGAGACAGGGACAGAGACAGAGACGGAGACAAAGACCGAGACAGAGGCAGAGACATAGACAGAGACAGAGACAGGGACAGAGACAGAGACAGAGACAGAGGCAGAGACAGAGACAGAGACAGAGACAGAGGCAGGGTCTCAGACAGAGACAGAGACAGAGACAGAGACAGAGACAGAGACAGAGACAGAGACAGAGACAGAGACAGAGACAGGGACAGAGACAGAGACAGAGACAGAGACAGAGACAGAGACCGAGACGGAGACAGTGACAGAGACGGAGACAGAGACAGAGACAGAGACAGAGACAGCGACGGAGACACAGACAGAAGACAGAGACAGAGACAGAGACAGAGACAGAGACAGAGACAGAGACAGAGACAGAAACAGAGACAGAGACAGAGGCAGAAACAGAGACAGAAACAGAGGCTGAGACAGAGACGGGGACGGAGACTGAGACAGAGACAGAGACAGAAACAGAGACAGAGACAGAGACTGAGACAGAGACAGAGACAGAGACAGAGACAGAGACAGATGCATAGACAGAGACAGAGACAGAGACAGAGACAGCGACAGGGACAGGGAGAGGGACAGGGAGAGAGACAGAGGCAGAGGCAGAGACAGAGACAGAGACAGAGACAGAAACAGAGACAGAGACAGAGGACAGAGACAGAGACAGAGACGGAGACAGAGACAGAGACAGAGACAGAGACAGAGACGCAGGCAGAGACAGAGACAGAGACAGAGACAGAGACAGAGACAGAGACAGAGACAGAGACAGAGACAGAAACAGAGACAGAGACAGAGACTGAGACAGAGACAGAGACAGAGACAGAGACAGAGACAGAGACAGAGACAGATGCATAGACAGAGACAGAGACAGAGACAGAGACAGCGACAGGGACAGGGAGAGGGACAGGGACAGAGACAGAGGCAGAGGCAGAGACAGAGACAGAGACAGAGACAGAAACAGAGACAGAGGCAGATACGGGGACAGAGACAGAGGCAGAGACACGGACAGAGACAGAGACCGAGACAGAGGCAGAGACACAGCCAGAGACAGAGACAGAGACAGAGACAGAGACAGAGACAGAGACGGAGGCAGAGACAGAGACAGAGACAGAGACAGAGACAGAGACGGAGGCAGAGACAGAGACAGAGACAGAGACAGAGACAGAGACAGAGACAGAGACAGAGACAGAAACAGAGACAGAGACAGAGACTGAGACAGAGACAGAGACAGAGACAGAGACAGAGACAGATGCATAGACAGAGACAGAGACAGAGACAGAGACAGCGACAGGGACAGGGAGAGGGACAGGGACAGAGACAGAGGCAGAGGCAGAGACAGAGACAGAGACAGAGACAGAGACAGAAACAGAGACAGAGACAGATACGGGGACAGAGACAGAGGCAGAGACACGGACAGAGACAGAGACCGAGACAGAGGCAGAGACACAGCCAGAGACAGAGACAGAGACAGAGACAGAGACAGAGACAGAGACAGAGACGGAGGCAGAGACAGAGACAGAGACAGAGACAGAGACAGAGACAGAGACAGAGACAGAGACAGAAACAGAGACAGAGACAGAGACTGAGACAGAGACAGAGACAGAGACAGAGACAGAGACAGAGACGGAGACAAAGACCGAGACAGAGGCAGAGACACAGACAGAGACAGAGACAGAGACAGAGACAGAGACAGAGACAGAGACAGAGACAGAGACAGAGACAGAGACAGAGACGGAGGCAGAGACAGAGACAGAGACAGAGACAGAGACAGAGACAGAGACAGAGACAGAAACAGAGACAGAGACAGAGACTGAGACAGAGACAGAGACAGAGACAGAGACAGAGACAGAGACAGATGCATAGACAGAGACAGAGACAGAGACAGAGACAGCGACAGGGACAGGGAGAGGGACAGGGACAGAGACAGAGGCAGAGGCAGAGACAGAGACAGAGACAGAGACAGAAACAGAGACAGAGGCAGATACGGGGACAGAGACAGAGGCAGAGACACAGACAGAGACAGAGACAGAGACAGAGACAGAGACAGGGACAGGGAGAGGGACAGGGACAGAGACAGAGGCAGAGGCAGAGACAGAGACAGAGACAGAGACAGAAACAGAGACAGAGACAGATACGGGGACAGAGACAGAGGCAGAGACACAGACAGAGACAGAGACCGAGACAGAGGCAGAGACACAGCCAGAGACAGAGACAGATACGGGGACAGAGACAGAGGCAGAGACACAGACAGAGACAGAGACCGAGACAGAGGCAGAGACACAGCCAGAGACAGAGACAGAGACAGAGACAGGGACAGAGACAGAGACGGAGACAAAGACCGAGACAGAGGCAGAGACATAGACAGAGACAGAGACAGGGACAGAGACAGAGACAGAGACAGAGGCAGAGACAGAGACAGAGACAGAGACAGAGGCAGGGTCTCAGACAGAGACAGAGACAGAGACAGAGACAGAGACAGAGACAGAGACAGAGACAGAGACAGAGACAGGGACAGAGACAGAGACAGAGACAGAGACAGAGACAGAGACCGAGACGGAGACAGTGACAGAGACGGAGACAGAGACAGAGACAGAGACAGAGACAGCGACGGAGACACAGACAGAGACAGAGACAGAGACAGAGACAGAGACAGAGACAGAGACAGAGACAGAGACAGAAACAGAGACAGAGACAGAGGCAGAAACAGAGACAGAAACAGAGGCTGAGACAGAGACGGGGACGGAGACTGAGACAGAGACAGAGACAGAAACAGAGACAGAGACAGAGACTGAGACAGAGACAGAGACAGAGACAGAGACAGAGACAGAGACAGATGCATAGACAGAGACAGAGACAGAGACAGAGACAGCGACAGGGACAGGGAGAGGGACAGGGACAGAGACAGAGGCAGAGGCAGAGACAGAGACAGAGACAGAGACAGAAACAGAGACAGAGACAGAGACAGAGACAGAGACAGAGACGGAGACAGAGACAGAGACAGAGACAGAGACAGAGACGCAGGCAGAGACAGAGACAGAGACAGAGACAGAGACAGAGACAGAGACAGAGACAGAAACAGAGACAGAGACAGAGACTGAGACAGAGACAGAGACAGAGACAGAGACAGAGACAGAGACAGAGACAGATGCATAGACAGAGACAGAGACAGAGACAGAGACAGCGACAGGGACAGGGAGAGGGACAGGGACAGAGACAGAGGCAGAGGCAGAGACAGAGACAGAGACAGAGACACAGCCAGAGACAGAGACAGATACGGGGTCAGAGACAGAGGCAGAGACACAGACAGAGACAGAGACCGAGACAGAGGCAGAGACACAGCCAGAGACAGAGACAGAGACAGAGACAGGGACAGAGACAGAGACGGAGACAAAGACCGAGACAGAGGCAGAGACATAGACAGAGACAGAGACAGGGACAGAGACAGAGACAGAGACAGAGGCAGAGACAGAGACAGAGACAGAGACAGAGGCAGGGTCTCAGACAGAGACAGAGACAGAGACACAGACAGAGACAGAGACAGAGACAGAGACAGAGACAGAGACAGAGACAGGGACAGAGACAGAGACAGAGACAGAGACAGAGACAGAGACCGAGACGGAGACAGTGACAGAGACGGAGACAGAGACAGAGACAGAGACAGAGACAGCGACGGAGACACAGACAGAGACAGAGACAGAGACAGAGACAGAGACAGAGACAGAGACAGAGACAGAGACAGAGACAGAAACAGAGACAGAGACAGAGGCAGAAACAGAGACAGAAACAGAGGCTGAGACAGAGACGGGGACGGAGACTGAGACAGAGACAGAGACAGAAACAGAGACAGAGACAGAGACTGAGACAGAGACAGAGACAGAGACAGAGACAGAGACAGATGCATAGACAGAGACAGAGACAGAGACAGAGACAGCGACAGGGACAGGGAGAGGGACAGGGAGAGAGACAGAGGCAGAGGCAGAGACAGAGACAGAGACAGAGACAGAAACAGAGACAGAGACAGAGACAGAGACAGAGACAGAGACGGAGACAGAGACAGAGACAGAGACAGAGACAGAGACGCAGGCAGAGACAGAGACAGAGACAGAGACAGAGACAGAGACAGAGACAGAGACAGAGACAGAGACAGAAACAGAGACAGAGACAGAGACTGAGACAGAGACAGAGACAGAGACAGAGACAGAGACAGAGACAGAGACAGATGCATAGACAGAGACAGAGACAGAGACAGAGACAGCGACAGGGACAGGGAGAGGGACAGGGACAGAGACAGAGGCAGAGGCAGAGACAGAGACAGAGACAGAGACAGAAACAGAGACAGAGGCAGATACGGGGACAGAGACAGAGGCAGAGACACGGACAGAGACAGAGACCGAGACAGAGGCAGAGACACAGCCAGAGACAGAGACAGAGACAGAGACAGAGACAGAGACAGAGACGGAGGCAGAGACAGAGACAGAGACAGAGACAGAGACAGAGACGGAGGCAGAGACAGAGACAGAGACAGAGACAGAGACAGAGACAGAGACAGAGACAGAGACAGAAACAGAGACAGAGACAGAGACTGAGACAGAGACAGAGACAGAGACAGAGACAGAGACAGATGCATAGACAGAGACAGAGACAGAGACAGAGACAGCGACAGGGACAGGGAGAGGGACAGGGACAGAGACAGAGGCAGAGGCAGAGACAGAGACAGAGACAGAGACAGAAACAGAGACAGAGACAGATACGGGGACAGAGACAGAGGCAGAGACACGGACAGAGACAGAGACCGAGACAGAGGCAGAGACACAGCCAGAGACAGAGACAGAGACAGAGACAGAGACAGAGACAGAGACAGAGACGGAGGCAGAGACAGAGACAGAGACAGAGACAGAGACAGAGACAGAGACAGAGACAGAGACAGAAACAGAGACAGAGACAGAGACTGAGACAGAGACAGAGACAGAGACAGAGACAGAGACAGAGACGGAGACAAAGACCGAGACAGAGGCAGAGACACAGACAGAGACAGAGACAGAGACAGAGACAGAGACAGAGACAGAGACAGAGACAGAGACAGAGACAGAGACGGAGGCAGAGACAGAGACAGAGACAGAGACAGAGACAGAGACAGAGACAGAGACAGAAACAGAGACAGAGACAGAGACTGAGACAGAGACAGAGACAGAGACAGAGACAGAGACAGAGACAGATGCATAGACAGAGACAGAGACAGAGACAGAGACAGCGACAGGGACAGGGAGAGGGACAGGGACAGAGACAGAGGCAGAGGCAGAGACAGAGACAGAGACAGAGACAGAAACAGAGACAGAGGCAGATACGGGGACAGAGACAGAGGCAGAGACACAGACAGAGACAGAGACAGAGACAGAGACAGAGACAGGGACAGGGAGAGGGACAGGGACAGAGACAGAGGCAGAGGCAGAGACAGAGACAGAGACAGAGACAGAAACAGAGACAGAGACAGATACGGGGACAGAGACAGAGGCAGAGACACAGACAGAGACAGAGACCGAGACAGAGGCAGAGACACAGCCAGAGACAGAGACAGATACGGGGACAGAGACAGAGGCAGAGACACAGACAGAGACAGAGACCGAGACAGAGGCAGAGACACAGCCAGAGACAGAGACAGAGACAGAGACAGGGACAGAGACAGAGACGGAGACAAAGACCGAGACAGAGGCAGAGACATAGACAGAGACAGAGACAGGGACAGAGACAGAGACAGAGACAGAGGCAGAGACAGAGACAGAGACAGAGACAGAGGCAGGGTCTCAGACAGAGACAGAGACAGAGACAGAGACAGAGACAGAGACAGAGACAGAGACAGAGACAGAGACAGAGACAGGGACAGAGACAGAGACAGAGACAGAGACAGAGACAGAGACCGAGACGGAGACAGTGACAGAGACGGAGACAGAGACAGAGACAGAGACAGAGACAGCGACGGAGACACAGACAGAGACAGAGACAGAGACAGAGACAGAGACAGAGACAGAGACAGAGACAGAGACAGAAACAGAGACAGAGACAGAGGCAGAAACAGAGACAGAAACAGAGGCTGAGACAGAGACGGGGACGGAGACTGAGACAGAGACAGAGACAGAAACAGAGACAGAGACAGAGACTGAGACAGAGACAGAGACAGAGACAGAGACAGAGACAGAGACAGATGCATAGACAGAGACAGAGACAGAGACAGAGACAGCGACAGGGACAGGGAGAGGGACAGGGACAGAGACAGAGGCAGAGGCAGAGACAGAGACAGAGACAGAGACAGAAACAGAGACAGAGACAGAGACAGAGACAGAGACAGAGACGGAGACAGAGACAGAGACAGAGACAGAGACAGAGACGCAGGCAGAGACAGAGACAGAGACAGAGACAGAGACAGAGACAGAGACAGAGACAGAAACAGAGACAGAGACAGAGACTGAGACAGAGACAGAGACAGAGACAGAGACAGAGACAGAGACAGAGACAGATGCATAGACAGAGACAGAGACAGAGACAGAGACAGCGACAGGGACAGGGAGAGGGACAGGGACAGAGACAGAGGCAGAGGCAGAGACAGAGACAGAGACAGAGACAGAAACAGAGACAGAGGCAGATACGGGGACAGAGACAGAGGCAGAGACACGGACAGAGACAGAGACCGAGACAGAGGCAGAGACACAGCCAGAGACAGAGACAGAGACAGAGACAGAGACAGAGACGGAGGCAGAGACAGAGACAGAGACAGAGACAGAGACAGAGACGGAGGCAGAGACAGAGACAGAGACAGAGACAGAGACAGAGACAGAGACAGAGACAGAAACAGAGACAGAGACAGAGACTGAGACAGAGACAGAGACAGAGACAGAGACAGAGACAGATGCATAGACAGAGACAGAGACAGAGACAGAGACAGCGACAGGGACAGGGAGAGGGACAGGGTCAGAGACAGAGGCAGAGGCAGAGACAGAGACAGAGACAGAGACAGAAACAGAGACAGAGACAGATACGGGGACAGAGACAGAGGCAGAGACACGGACAGAGACAGAGACCGAGACAGAGGCAGAGACACAGCCAGAGACAGAGACAGAGACAGAGACAGAGACAGAGACAGAGACAGAGACAGAGACGGAGGCAGAGACAGAGACAGAGACAGAGACAGAGACAGAGACAGAGACAGAGACAGAGACAGAAACAGAGACAGAGACTGAGACTGAGACAGAGACAGAGACAGAGACAGAGACAGAGACAGATGCATAGACAGAGACAGAGACAGCGACAGAGACAGCGACAGGGACAGGGAGAGGGACAGGGACAGATGCATAGACAGAGACAGAGACAGAGACAGAGACAGCGACAGGGACAGGGAGAGGGACAGGGACAGAGACAGAGGCAGAGGCAGAGACAGAGACAGAGACAGAGACAGAGACAGAGACAGAGACAGAGACAGAGACAGAGGCAGAGTCTCAGACAGAGAAAGAGACAGAGACAGAGACAGAGACAGAGACAGAGGCAGAGACTGAGACAGAGACGGAGACAGAAACAGAGACAGAGACAGATACGGGGACAGAGACAAAGGCCGAGACAGAGACAGAGACAGAGGCGGAGGCAGAGGCAGGGACACAGACAGAGACAAAGACAGAGACAGAAACAGGGACAGAGACAGAGACAGAGACAGAGACGGAGGCAGA
This sequence comes from Megachile willughbiella, assembly GCA_945859595.2. Lineage (NCBI taxonomy): Eukaryota > Metazoa > Arthropoda > Insecta > Hymenoptera > Megachilidae > Megachile > Megachile willughbiella. Next base: position 686,258 of record CAMAOD020000252.1, read on the forward strand.
GTCTCACACAGAGAAAGAGACAGAGACAGAGACAGATACGGAGACAGAGACAGAGACAGCGACAGAGACAGAGACAGAGACAGAGACAGAGACAGAGACAGAGACAGAGACAGAGACAGAGACAGAGACAGAGACAGAGACAGAGACAGAGACAGAGACAGAGACGGAGACAGTGACAGAGGCAGAGACAGAGACAGAGACAGCGACGGAGACGGAGACAAAGACCGAGACAGACGCAGAGACTGAGACAGAGGCAGAGACAGAGACGGATACAGAAACAGAGACAGAGACAGAGGCAGATACGGGGACAGGGACAGAGGCAGAGACACAGACAGAGACAGAGACCGAGACAGAGGCAGAGACACAGCCAGAGACAGAGACAGAGACAGAGACAGGGACAGAGACAGAGACGGAGACAAAGACCGAGACAGAGGCAGAGACACAGACAGAGACAGAGACAGGGACAGAGACAGAGACAGAGACAGAGGCAGAGACAGAGACAGAGACAGAGACAGAGACAGAGGCAGAGACAGAGGCAGAGACAGAGACGGAGGCAGAAACAGAGACAGAAACAGAGGCTGAGACAGAGACAGACACAGAGACAGAGGCAGAGACAGATGCATATACAGAGACAGAGACAGAGACAGCGAAATGGACAGGGAGAGGGACAGGGACAGAGACAGAGGCAGAGGCAGAGACAGAGACAGAGACAGAGACAGAGACAGAAACAGAGACAGAGACAGAGGCAGAGACAGAGACAGAGACAGAGACAGAGACAGAGACAGAGGCAGGGTCTCAGACAGAGACAGAGACAGAGACAGAGACAGAGACAGAGACAGAGACAGAGACAGAGACAGAGACAGAGACAGAGACAGAGACAGAGACAGAGACAGAGACAGAGACAGAGACAGAGACAGAGACAGAGACAGAGACAGAGGCAGAGACAGGGACAGAGACAGATGCATAGACAGAGACAGAGACAGAGACAGAGACAGGGACAGAGACAGAGACAGAAACAGAGACAGAGACAGAGACAAAGGCAAAGACAGAGACAGAGACAGAGACACAGACAGAGACAGGGACAGAGACTGAGACAGAGACAGAGACACATGCATAGACAGGGACAGAGACAGCGACAGGGACAGGGACAGTGACAGAGGCAGAGGCAGAGACAGAGACAGAGACAGAGACAGTGACAGAGACAGAGACAGATGTAGAGACAGAGACAGAAACAGCGACAGAGACAGAGACAGAGACAGAGACAGAGACAGAGACAGAGACAGAGACAGAGACAGAGACAGAGACTGAGACAGAGACGGAGACAGAAACAGGGACAGAGACAGAGACAGAGACAGAGACGGAGGCAGAGTCTCACACAGAGAAAGAGACAGAGACAGAGACAGATACGGAGACAGAGACAGAGACAGCGACAGAGACAGAGACAGAGACAGAGACAGAGACAGAGACAGAGACGGAGACAGTGACAGAGACAGAGACGGAGACGGAGACAAAGACCGAGACAGACGCAGAGACTGAGACAGAGGCAGAGACAGAGACGGATACAGAGACAGAGACAAATACAGGGACAGGGACAGAGACAGAGACAGAGACAGAGACAGAGACAGAGACAGAGACAGAGACAGAGACAGAGACAGAAACAGAGACAGAGACAGAGACAGAGACAGAGACAGAGACAGAGACAGAGACAGAGACAGAGGCAGAGACAGAGACAGAGACAGAGACAGAGACAGAGACAGAGACAGAAACAGAGACAGAGACAGAGGCAGATACGGGGACAGGGACAGAGGCAGAGACACAGACAGAGACAGAGACCGAGACAGTGGCAGAGACACAGCCAGAGACAGAGACAGAGACAGAGACAGGGACAGAGACAGAGACGGAGACAAAGACCGAGACAGAGGCAGAGACACAGACAGAGACAGAGACAGGGACAGAGACAGAGACAGAGACAGAGGCAGAGACAGAGACAGAGACAGAGACAGAGACAGAGGCAGAGACAGAGGCAGAGACAGAGACAGAGGCAGAAACAGAGACAGAAACAGAGGCTGAGACAGAGACAGACACAGAGACAGAGGCAGGGTCTCAGAGAGAGAAAGAGACAGAGACAGAAACAGAGACAGAGACAGAGACTGAGACAGAGACAGAGACAGAGACAGAGACAGAGACAGAGACAGAGACAGATGCATAGACAGAGACAGAGACAGAGACAGAGACAGCGACAGGGACAGGGAGAGGGACAGGGACAGAGACAGAGGCAGAGGCAGAGACAGAGACAGAGACAGAGACAGAAACAGAGACAGAGGCAGATACGGGGACAGAGACAGAGGCAGAGACACAGACAGAGACAGAGACAGAGACAGAGACAGAGACAGGGACAGGGAGAGGGACAGGGACAGAGACAGAGGCAGAGGCAGAGACAGAGACAGAGACAGAGACAGAAACAGAGACAGAGACAGATACGGGGACAGAGACAGAGGCAGAGACACAGACAGAGACAGAGACCGAGACAGAGGCAGAGACACAGCCAGAGACAGAGACAGATACGGGGACAGAGACAGAGGCAGAGACACAGACAGAGACAGAGACCGAGACAGAGGCAGAGACACAGCCAGAGACAGAGACAGAGACAGAGACAGGGACTGAGACAGAGACGGAGACAAAGACCGAGACAGAGGCAGAGACATAGACAGAGACAGAGACAGGGACAGAGACAGAGACAGAGACAGAGGCAGAGACAGAGACAGAGACAGAGACAGAGGCAGGGTCTCAGACAGAGACAGAGACAGAGACAGAGACAGAGACAGAGACAGAGACAGAGACAGAGACAGAGACAGGGACAGAGACAGAGTCAGAGACAGAGACAGAGACAGAGACCGAGACGGAGACAGTGACAGAGACGGAGACAGAGACAGAGACAGAGACAGAGACAGCGACGGAGACACAGACAGAGACAGAGACAGAGACAGAGACAGAGACAGAGACAGAGACAGAGACAGAGACAGAAACAGAGACAGAGACAGAGGCAGAAACAGAGACAGAAACAGAGGCTGAGACAGAGACGGGGACGGAGACTGAGACAGAGACAGAGACAGAAACAGAGACAGAGACAGAGACTGAGACAGAGACAGAGACAGAGACAGAGACAGAGACAGATGCATAGACAGAGACAGAGACAGAGACAGAGACAGCGACAGGGACAGGGAGAGGGACAGGGACAGAGACAGAGGCAGAGGCAGAGACAGAGACAGAGACAGAGACAGAAACAGAGACAGAGACAGAGACAGAGACAGAGACAGAGACGGAGACAGAGACAGAGACAGAGACAGAGACAGAGACGCAGGCAGAGACAGAGACAGAGACAGAGACAGAGACAGAAACAGAGACAGAGACAGAGACTGAGACAGAGACAGAGACAGAGACAGAGACAGAGACAGAGACAGAGACAGAGACAGATGCATAGACAGAGACAGAGACAGAGACAGAGACAGCGACAGGGACAGGGAGAGGGACAGGGACAGAGACAGAGGCAGAGGCAGAGACAGAGACAGAGACAGAGACAGAAACAGAGACAGAGGCAGATACGGGGACAGAGACAGAGGCAGAGACACGGACAGAGACAGAGACCGAGACAGAGGCAGAGACACAGCCAGAGACAGAGACAGAGACAGAGACAGAGACAGAGACGGAGGCAGAGACAGAGACAGAGACAGAGACAGAGACAGAGACGGAGGCAGAGACAGAGACAGAGACAGAGACAGAGACAGAGACAGAGACAGAGACAGAAACAGAGACAGAGACAGAGACTGAGACAGAGACAGAGACAGAGACAGAGACAGAGACAGATGCATAGACAGAGACAGAGACAGAGACAGAGACAGCGACAGGGACAGGGAGAGGGACAGGGTCAGAGACAGAGGCAGAGGCAGAGACAGAGACAGAGACAGAGACAGAAACAGAGACAGAGACAGATACGGGGACAGAGACAGAGGCAGAGACACGGACAGAGACAGAGACCGAGACAGAGGCAGAGACACAGCCAGAGACAGAGACAGAGACAGAGACAGAGACAGAGACAGAGACAGAGACAGAGACGGAGGCAGAGACAGAGACAGAGACAGAGACAGAGACAGAGACAGAGACAGAGACAGAGACAGAAACAGAGACAGAGACAGAGACTGAGACAGAGACAGAGACAGAGACAGAGACAGAGACAGATGCATAGACAGAGACAGAGACAGAGACAGAGACAGCGACAGGGACAGGGAGAGGGACAGGGACAGATGCATAGACAGAGACAGAGACAGAGACAGAGACAGCGACAGGGACAGGGAGAGGGACAGGGACAGAGACAGAGGCAGAGGCAGAGACAGAGACAGAGACAGAGACAGAGACAGAGACAGAGACAGAGACAGAGACAGAGACAGAGGCAGAGTCTCAGACAGAGAAAGAGACAGAGACAGAGACAGAGACAGAGACAGAGGCAGAGACTGAGACAGAGACGGAGACAGAAACAGAGACAGAGACAGATACGGGGACAGAGACAAAGGCCGAGACAGAGACAGAGACAGAGGCGGAGGCAGAGGCAGGGACACAGACAGAGACAAAGACAGAGACAGAAACAGGGACAGAGACAGAGACAGAGACAGAGACGGAGGCAGAGTCTCACACAGAGAAAGAGACAGAGACAGAGACAGATACGGAGACAGAGACAGAGACAGCGACAGAGACAGAGACAGAGACAGAGACAGAGACAGAGACAGAGACAGAGACAGAGACAGAGACAGAGACAGAGACAGAGACAGAGACAGAGACAGAGACAGAGACGGAGACAGTGACAGAGACAGAGACAGAGACAGAGACAGCGACGGAGACGGAGACAAAGACCGAGACAGACGCAGAGACTGAGACAGAGGCAGAGACAGAGACGGATACAGAGACAGAGACAAAGACAGGGACAGGGACAGAGACAGAGACAGAGACAGAGGCAGAGACAGAGACGGAGACAAAGACCGAGACAGAGGCACAGACACAGACAGAGACAGAGACAGGGACAGAGACAGAGACAGAGACAGAGGCAGGGTCTCAGACAGAGACAGAGACAGAGACAGAGACAGAGACAGAGACAGAGACAGAGACAGAGACAGAGACAGAGACAGAGACAGAGACAGAGACAGAGACAGAGACAGAGACAGAGACAGAGACAGAAACAGAGACAGAGACAGAGGCAGATACGGGGACAGGGACAGAGGCAGAGACACAGACAGAGACAGAGACCGAGACAGAGGCAGAGACACAGCCAGAGACAGAGACAGAGACAGAGACAGGGACAGAGACAGAGACGGAGACAAAGACCGAGACAGAGGCAGAGACACAGACAGAGACAGAGACAGGGACAGAGACAGAGACAGAGACAGAGGCAGAGACAGAGACAGAGACAGAGACAGAGACAGAGGCAGAGACAGAGGCAGAGACAGAGACGGAGGCAGAAACAGAGACAGAAACAGAGGCTGAGACAGAGACAGACACAGAGACAGAGGCAGGGTCTCAGAGAGAGAAAGAGACAGAGACAGAAACAGAGACGGATACGGAGACAGAGACAGAGACAGAGACAGAGACAGAGACAGGGACAGAGACAGAGACAGAGACAGAGACAGAGACAGAGACAGAGACAGAGACAGAGACAGAGACAGAGACAGAGACAGCGACAGGGACAGGGAGAGGGACAGGGACAGAGACAGAGGCAGAGACAGAGACAGAGACAGAGACAGAGACAGAAACAGAGACAGAGGCAGAAACAGAGACAGAAACAGAGGCTGAGACAGAGACGGAGACGGAGACGGAGACTGAGACAGAGACAGAGACAGAGACAGAGTCGGAGACAAAGACCGAGACAGAGGCAGAGACACAGACAGAGACAGAGACACACACAGGGACAGAGACAGAGACGTAGAAAAAGACCGAGACAGAGGCAGAGACAGAGACAGAGACAGAGACACAGACAGAGATACATGCATAGACAGAGACAGACACAGCGACAAGGACAGGGACAGAGACAGAGGCAGAGGCAGAGGCAGAGACAGAGACAGAGACAGAAACAGGAACATAGACAGAGACAGGTACGGGGACAGAGACAGAGGCAGAGACAGAGACGGAGACAAAGACCGAGACAGAGGCAGAGACACAGACAGAGACAGAGACAGAGACAGAGACAGAGGCAGAGACAGAGACAGAGACAGAGACAGCGACAGACACAGAGACAGAGGCAGGGTCTCAGAGAGAGAAAGAGACAGAGACAGAGACAGAGACGGATACGGAGACAGAGACAGAGACAGAGACAGAGACAGAGACAGATGCATAGACAGAGACAGAGACAGAGACAGAGACAGCGAAATGGACAGGGAGAGGGACAGGGACAGAGACAGAGGCAGAGGCAGAGACAGAGACAGAGACAGAGACAGAGACAGAAACAGAGACAGAGACAGAGACAGAGACAGAAACAGAGACAAAGACTGAGACAGAGACAGAGACAGAGACAGAGACAGAAACAGAGACAGAGACAGATACGGGGACAGGGACAGAGGCAGAGACACAGACAGAGACAGAGACCGAGACAGAGGCAGAGACACAGCCAGAGACAGAGACAGAGACAGAGACAGGGACAGAGACAGAGACGGAGACAAAGACCGAGACAGAGGCAGAGACTCAGACAGAGACAGAGACAGGGACAGAGACAGAGACAGAGACAGAGGCAGAGGCAGAGACAGAGACAGAGACAGAGGCAGAAACAGAGACAGAAACAGAGGCTGAGACAGAGACGGAGACGGAGACAGAGACAGAAACAGAGACAGAGGCAGAAACAGAGACAGAAACAGAGACAGAGACAGAGACAGAGACCGAGACAGAGACAGAGACAGAGACAGAGACAGAAACAGAGACAAAGACTGAGACAGAGACAGAGACAGAGACAGAGACAGAGACAGAGACAGAGACAGAGACAGAGACAGATGCATAGACAGAGGCAGAGACAGAGACAGAGACAGCGAAATGGACAGGGAGAGGGACAGGGACAGAGACAGAGGCAGAGGCAGAGACAGAGACAGAGACAGAGACAGAGACAGAAACAGAGACAGAGACAGAGGCACAGACAGAGACAGAGACAGAGACAGAGACAGAGACAGAGGCAGGGTCTCAGACAGAGACAGAGACAGAGACAGAGACAGAGACAGAGACAGAGACAGAGACAGAGACAGAGACAGAGACAGAGACAGAGACAGAGACAGAGACAGAGACAGAGACAGAGACAGAGACAGAGACAGAGACAGAGACAGAGACAGAGACAGAGACAGAGACAGAGACAGAGACAGAGACGGAGACAGTGACAGAGACGGAGACAGAGACAGAGACAGAGACAGAGACAGCGACGGAGACACAGACAGAGACAGAGACAGAGACAGAGACAGAGACAGAGACAGAGACAGAGACAGAGACAGAGACAGAAACAGAGACAGAGACAGAGGCAGGAACAGAGACAGAAACAGAGGCTGAGACAGAGACGGAGACGGAGACTGAGACAGAGACAGAGACAGAGACAGAGACGGAGACAAAGACCGAGACAGAGCCAGAGACAGAGACAGAGACAGAGACAGAGACAGAGATACATGCATAGACAGAGACAGAGACAGCGACAGGGACAGGGACAGAGACAGAGACAGATACGGGGACAGAGACAGAGGCAGAGACAGATACGGAGACAAAGACCGAGACAGAGGCAGAGACACAGACAGAGACAGAGACAGAGACAGAGGCAGAGACAGAGACAGAGACAGAGACAGAGACAGCGACAGACACAGAGACAGAGGCAGGGTCTCAGAGAGAGAAAGAGACAGAGACAGAGACAGAGACGGATACGGAGACAGAGACAGAGACAGAGACAGAGACAGAGACAGATGCATATACAGAGACAGAGACAGAGACAGCGAAATGGACAGGGAGAGGGACAGGGACAGAGACAGAGGCAGAGGCAGAGACAGAGACAGAGACAGAGACAGAGACAGAGACAGAAACAGAGACAGAGACAGAGGCAGAGACAGAGACAGAGACAGAGACAGAGACAGAGACAGAGGCAGGGTCTCAGACAGAGACAGAGACAGAGACAGAGACAGAGACAGAGACAGAGACAGAGACAGAGACAGAGACAGAGACAGAGACAGAGACAGAGACAGAGACAGAGACAGAGACAGAGACAGAGACAGAGACAGAGACAGAGGCAGAGACAGGGACAGAGACAGATGCATAGACAGAGACAGAGACAGAGACAGAGACAGGGACAGAGACAGAGACAGAAACAGAGACAGAGACAGAGACAAAGGCAAAGACAGAGACAGAGACAGAGACACAGACAGAGACAGGGACAGAGACTGAGACAGAGACAGAGACACATGCATAGACAGGGACAAAGACAGCGACAGGGACAGGGACAGTGACAGAGGCAGAGGCAGAGACAGAGACAGAGACAGAGACAGTGACAGAGACAGAGACAGATGTAGAGACAGAGACAGAAACAGCGACAGAGACAGAGACAGAGACAGAGACAGAGACAGAGACAGAGACAGAGACAGAGACAGAGACAGAGACAGAGACTGAGACAGAGACGGAGACAGAAACAGGGACAGAGACAGAGACAGAGACAGAGACGGAGGCAGAGTCTCACACAGAGAAAGAGACAGAGACAGAGACAGATACGGAGACAGAGACAGAGACAGCGACAGAGACAGAGACAGAGACAGAGACAGAGACAGAGACAGAGACGGAGACAGTGACAGAGACAGAGACGGAGACGGAGACAAAGACCGAGACAGACGCAGAGACTGAGACAGAGGCAGAGACAGAGACGGATACAGAGACAGAGACAAATACAGGGACAGGGACAGAGACAGAGACAGAGACAGAGACAGAGACAGAGACAGAGACAGAGACAGAGACAGAAACAGAGACAGAGACAGAGACAGAGACAGAGACAGAGACAGAGACAGAGACAGAGACAGAGGCAGAGACAGAGACAGAGACAGAGACAGAGACAGAGACAGAGACAGAGACAGAAACAGAGACAGAGACAGAGGCAGATACGGGGACAGGGACAGAGGCAGAGACACAGACAGAGACAGAGACCGAGACAGTGGCAGAGACACAGCCAGAGACAGAGACAGAGACAGAGACAGGGACAGAGACAGAGACGGAGACAAAGACCGAGACAGAGGCAGAGACACAGACAGAGACAGAGACAGGGACAGAGACAGAGACAGAGACAGAGGCAGAGACAGAGACAGAGACAGAGACAGAGACAGAGGCAGAGACAGAGGCAGAGACAGAGACAGAGGCAGAAACAGAGACAGAAACAGAGGCTGAGACAGAGACAGACACAGAGACAGAGGCAGGGTCTCAGAGAGAGAAAGAGACAGAGACAGAAACAGAGACGGATACGGAGACAGAGACAGAGACAGAGACAGAGACAGAGACAGAGACAGAGACAGAGACAGAGACAGCGACAGGGACAGGGAGAGGGACAGGGACAGAGACAGAGGCAGAGACAGAGACAGAGACAGAGACAGAAACAGAGACAGAGGCAGAAACAGAGACAGAAACAGAGGCTGAGACAGAGACGGAGACGGAGACTGAGACAGAGACAGAGACAGAGACAGAGTCGGAGACAAAGACCGAGACAGAGGCAGAGACACAGACAGAGACAGAGACACACACAGGGACAGAGACAGAGACGGAGAAAAAGACCGAGACAGAGGCAGAGACCTAGACAGAGACAGAGACACAGACAGAGATACATGCATAGACAGAGACAGAGACAGCGACAAGGACAGGGACAGAGACAGAGGCAGAGGCAGAGGCAGAGACAGAGACAGAGACAGAAACAGGAACATAGACAGAGACAGGTACGGGGACAGAGACAGAGGCAGAGACAGAGACGGAGACAAAGACCGAGACAGAGGCAGAGACACAGACAGAGACAGAGACAGAGACAGAGACAGAGGCAGAGACAGAGACAGAGACAGAGACAGAGACAGAGACAGAGACAGACACAGAGACAGAGGCAGGGTCTCAGAGAGAGAAAGAGACAGAGACAGAAACAGAGACGGACACGGAGACAGAGACAGAGACAGAGACAGAGACAGAGACAGAGACAGAGACAGAGACAGAGACAGAGACAGACACAGACACAGAGACAGAGGCAGGGTCTCACACAGAGAAAGAGACAGAGACAGAGACAGAGACAGAGACAGAGACAGAGACAGAAACACAGACAGAGACAGAGACAGAGACTGAGACAGAGACAGAGACAGAGACAGAGACAGAGACAGAGACAGATGCATAGACAGAGACAGAGACAGAGACAGAGACAGAGACAGCGACAGGGACAGGGAGAGGGACAGGGACAGAGACAGAGGCAGAGGCAGAGACAGAGACAGAGACAGAGACAGAAACAGAGACAGAGACAGATACGGGGACAGGGACAGAGGCAGAGACACAGACAGAGACAGAGACCGAGACAGAGGCAGAGACACAGCCAGAGACAGAGACAGAGACAGAGACAGGGACAGAGACAGAGACGGAGACAAAGACCGAGACAGAGGCAGAGACACAGACAGAGACAGAGACAGGGACAGAGACAGAGACAGAGACAGAGGCAGAGGCAGAGACAGAGACAGAGACAGAGGCAGAAACAGAGACAGAAACAGAGGCTGAGACAGAGACGGAGACGGAGACAGAGACAGAAACAGAGGCAGAGGCAGAAACAGAGACAGAAACAGAGACAGAGACAGAGACAGAGACCGAGACAGAGACAGAGACAGAGACAGAGACAGAAACAGAGACAAAGACTGAGACAGAGACAGAGACAGAGACAGAGACAGAGACAGAGACAGAGACAGAGACAGATGCATAGACAGAGGCAGAGACAGAGACAGAGACAGCGAAATGGACAGGGAGAGGGACAGGGACAGAGACAGAGGCAGAGGCAGAGACAGAGACAGAGACAGAGACAGAGACAGAGACAGAAACAGAGACAGAGACAGAGGCACAGACAGAGACAGAGACAGAGACAGAGACAGAGACAGAGGCAGGGTCTCAGACAGAGACAGAGACAGAGACAGAGACAGAGACAGAGACAGAGACAGAGACAGAGACAGAGACAGAGACAGAGACAGAGACAGAGACAGAGACAGAGACAGAGACAGAGACAGAGACAGAGACGGAGACAGTGACAGAGACGGAGACAGAGACAGAGACAGAGACAGAGACAGCGACGGAGACACAGACAGAGACAGAGACAGAGACAGAGACAGAGACAGAGACAGAGACAGAGACAGAAACAGAGACAGAGACAGAGGCAGGAACAGAGACAGAAACAGAGGCTGAGACAGAGACGGAGACGGAGACTGAGACAGAGACAGAGACAGAGACAGAGACACAGACGGAGACAAAGACCGAGACAGAGCCAGAGACAGAGACAGAGACAGAGACAGAGACAGAGATACATGCATAGACAGAGACAGAGACAGCGACAGGGACAGGGACAGAGACAGAGACAGATACGGGGACAGAGACAGAGGCAGAGACAGAGACGGAGACAAAGACCGAGACAGAGGCAGAGACACAGACAGAGACAGAGACAGAGACAGAGGCAGAGACAGAGACAGAGACAGAGACAGAGACAGCGACAGACACAGAGACAGAGGCAGGGTCTCAGAGAGAGAAAGAGACAGAGACAGAGACAGAGACGGATACGGAGACAGAGACAGAGACAGAGACAGAGACAGAGACAGATGCATAGACAGAGACAGAGACAGAGACAGAGACAGCGAAATGGACAGGGAGAGGGACAGGGACAGAGACAGAGGCAGAGGCAGAGACAGAGACAGAGACAGAGACAAAGACAGAAACAGAGACAGAGACAGAGGCAGAGACAGAGACAGAGACAGAGACAGAGACAGAGACAGAGGCAGGGTCTCAGACAGAGACAGAGACAGAGACAGAGACAGAGACAGAGACAGAGACAGAGACAGAGACAGAGACAGAGACAGAGACAGAGACAGAGACAGAGACAGAGACAGAGACAGAGACAGAGGCAGAGACAGAGACAGAGACAGATGCATAGACAGAGACAGGGACAGAGACAGAGACAGGGACAGAGACAGAGACAGAAACAGAGACAGAGACAGAGACAAAGGCAAAGACAGAGACAGAGACAGAGACACAGACAGAGACAGGGACAGAGACTGAGACAGAGACAGAGACACATGCATAGACAGAGACAGAGACAGCGACAGGGACAGGGACAGTGACAGAGGCAGAGGCAGAGACAGAGACAGAGACAGAGACAGTGACAGAGACAGAGACAGATGTAGAGACAGAGACAGAAACAGCGACAGAGACAGAGACAGAGACAGAGACAGAGACAGAGACAGAGACAGAGACAGAGACAGAGACAGAGACAGAGACAGAGGCAGAGTCTCAGACAGAGAAAGAGACAGAGACAGAGACAGAGACAGAGACAGAGACTGAGACAGAGACGGAGACAGAAACAGGGACAGAGAAAGAGACAGAGACAGAGACGGAGGCAGAGTCTCACACAGAGAAAGAGACAGAGACAGAGACAGATACGGAGACAGAGACAGAGACAGCGACAGAGACAGAGACAGAGACAGAGACAGAGACAGAGACAGAGACGGAGACAGTGACAGAGACAGAGACAGAGACAGAGACGGAGACGGAGACAAAGACCGAGACAGACGCAGAGACTGAGACAGAGGCAGAGACAGAGACGGCTACAGAGACAGAGACAAATACAGGGACAGGGACAGAGACAGAGACAGAGACAGAGACAGAGACAGAGACAGAGACAGAGACAGAGACAGAAACAGAGACAGAGACAGAGTCAGAGACAGAGACAGAGACAGAGACAGAGACAGAGGCAGGGTCTCAGACAGAGACAGAGACAGAGACAGAGACAGAGACAGAGACAGAGACAGAGACAGAGACAGATGCATAGACAGAGACAGAGACAGAGACAGAGACAGGGTCAGAGACAGAGACAGAAACAGAGACAGAGACAGAGACAAAGACAAAGACAGAGACAGAGACAGAGACAGAGACAGAGACAGAGACAGAGACAGAGACAGAGACACAGACAGAGACAGGGACAGAGACGGAGACAGAGACAGAGACACATGCATAGACAGAGACAGAGACAGCGACAGGGACAGGGACAGTGACAGAGGCAGAGGCAGAGACAGAGACAGAGACAGAGACAGAGACAGATACGGGGACAGAGACAGAGGCAGAGACAGAGACAGAGACAGAGACAGAGACAGAGGCAGAGACAGAGACAGAGACAGAGACAGAGACAGAGACAGAGACAGATGTAGAGACAGAGACAGAGACAGCGACAGAGACAGAGACAGAGGCGGAGACAGAGACAGAGACAGAGACAGAGACAGAGACAGAGACAGAGACAGAGACAGAGACAGAGACAGAGACAGAGGCAGAGTCTCAGACAGAGAAAGAGACAGAGACAGAGACAGAGACAGAGACAGAGACAGAGACTGAGACAGAGACGGAGACAGAAACAGGGACAGAGACAGAGACTCAGACAGAGGCAGAGACAGAGACGGATACAGAGACAGAGACAAATACAGGGACAGAGACAGAGACAGAGACAGAGACAGAGACAGAGACAGAGACAGAGACAGAGACAGAGACTGAGACAGAGACAGAGGCAGAGGCAGGGACAGGGACAGTGACAGAGGCAGAGGCAGAGACAGAGACAGAGACAGAGACAGATACGGGGACAGAGAGAGAGGCAGAGACAGAGACAGAGACAGAGACAGAGACAGAGGCGGAGACAGAGACAGAGACAGAGACAGAGACAGAGACACATGCATAGACAGAGACAGAGACAGCGACAGGGACAGGGACAGTGACAGAGGCAGCGGCAGAGACAGAGACAGAGACAGATACGGGGACAGAGACAGAGGCAGAGACAGAGACAGAGACAGAGACAGAGACAGAGGCAGAGACAGAGACAGAGACAGAGACAGAGACAGAGACAGAGACAGACACAGACACAGAGACAGAGGCAGGGTCTCAGACAGAGAAAGAGACAGAGACAGAGACAGAGACAGAGACAGAGACAGAGACAGGGACAGAGACAGAGACGGAGACAATGACCGAGACAGAGGCAGAGACAGAGACAGAGACAGAGACAGAGACAGAGATACATGCATAGACAGAGACAGAGAGAGCGACAGGGACAGGGACAGAGACAGAGGCAGAGGCAGAGACAGAGACAGAGACAGAGACAGGAACAGAGACAGAGACAGATACGGGGACAGAGACAGAGGCAGAGACAGAGACGGAGACAGAGACCGAGACAGAGGCAGAGACGCAGACAGAGACAGAGACAGAGACAGAGACAGAGGCAGAGACAGAGACAGAGACAGAGACAGAGACAAGGACAGAGGCAGACACAGAGACAGAGGCAGGGTCTCAGAGAGAGAAAGAGACGAGAGACAGAGACAGAGACGGATACGGAGACAGAGACAGAGACAGAGACAGAGACAGAGACAGGGACAGAGACAGAGACGGAGACAAAGACCGAGACAGAGGCAGAGACATAGACAGAGACAGAGACAGGGACAGAGGCAGAGACAGAGACAGAGGCAGAGACAGAGACAGAGACAGAGGCAGGGTCTCAGACAGAGACAGAGACAGAGGCAGAGACCGAGACAGAGGCAGAGACACAGACAGAGACAGAGACACACACAGGGACAGAGACAGAGACGGAGACAATGACCGAGACAGAGGCAGAGACAGAGACAGAGACAGAGACAGAGACAGAGACAGAGATACATGCATAGACAGAGACAGAGACAGCGACAGGGACAGGGACAGAGACAGAGGCAGAGGCAGAGACAGAGACAGAGACAGAGACAGAGACAGGAACAGAGACAGGGACAGATACGGGGACAGAGACAGAGGCAGAGACAGAGACGGAGACAAAGACCGAGGCAGAGGCAGAGACACAGACAGAGACAGAGACAGAGACAGAGACAGAGACAGAGACAGAGACAAAGACAAAGACAGAGACAGAGACAGAGACACAGACAGAGACAGGGACAGAGACGGAGACAGAGACAGAGACACATGCATAGACAGAGACAGAGACAGCGACAGGGACAGGGACAGTGACAGAGACAGAGACAGAGACAGAGACAGAGACAGAGGCAGGGTCTCAGACAGAGACAGAGACAGAGACAGAGACAGAGACAGAGACAGAGACAGAGACAGAGACAGAGACAGAGACAGAGGCAGAGACAGAAACAGAGACAGAGACAGAGGCAGAGACAGAGGCAGAGACAGAGACAGAGGCAGAAACAGAGACAGAAACAGAGGCTGAGACAGAGACAGACACAGAGACAGAGGCAGGGTCTCAGAGAGAGAAAGAGACAGAGACAGAAACAGAGACGGATACGGAGACAGAGACAGAGACAGAGAAAGAGACAGAGACAGAGACAGAGACAGAGACAGAGACAGAGACAGAGACAGAGACAGAGACAGAGACAGAGACAGACACAGACACAGAGACAGAGGCAGACACAGAGACAGAGGCAGGGTCTCACACAGAGAAAGAGACAGAGACAGAGACAGAGACAGAGACAGAGACAGAGACAGAGACAGAGACAGAGACAGAGACAGAAACAGAGACAGAGACAGAGACAGAGACTGAGACAGAGACAGAGACAGAGACAGAGACAGAGACAGAGACAGATGCATAGACAGAGACAGAGACAGAGACAGAGACAGAGACAGCGACAGGGACAGGGAGAGGGACAGGGACAGAGACAGAGGCAGAGGCAGAGACAGAGACAGAGACAGAGACAGAAACAGAGACAGAGACAGATACGGGGACAGGGACAGAGGCAGAGACACAGACAGAGACAGAGACCGAGACAGAGGCAGAGACACAGCCAGAGACAGAGACAGAGACAGAGACAGGGACAGAGACAGAGACGGAGACAAAGACCGAGACAGAGGCAGAGACACAGACAGAGACAGAGACAGGGACAGAGACAGAGACAGAGACAGAGGCAGAGGCAGAGACAGAGACAGAGACAGAGGCAGAAACAGAGACAGAAACAGAGGCTGAGACAGAGACGGAGACGGAGACAGAGACAGAAACAGAGACAGAGGCAGAAACAGAGACAGAAACAGAGACAGAGACAGAGACAGAGACCGAGACAGAGACAGAGACAGAGACAGAGACAGAAACAGAGACAAAGACTGAGACAGAGGCAGAGACAGAGACAGAGACAGAGACAGAGACAGAGACAGAGACAGAGGCAGAAACAGAGACAGAAACAGAGGCTGAGACAGAGACGGAGACGGAGACAGAGACAGAAACAGAGACAGAGGCAGAAACAGAGACAGAAACAGAGACAGAGACAGAGACCGAGACAGAGACAGAGACAGAGACAGAGACAGAAACAGAGACAAAGATTGAGACAGAGACAGAGACAGAGACAGAGACAGAGACAGAGACAGAGACAGAGACAGAGACAGAGACAGAGACAGAGACAGAGACAGGGACAGAGACAGAGACAGAGACGGAGACAGTGACAGAGACGGAGACAGAGACAGAGACAGAGACAGAGACAGCGACGGAGACACAGACAGAGACAGAGACAGAGACAGAGACAGAGACAGAGACAGAGAGAGAGACAGAGACAGAAACAGAGACAGAGACAGAGGCAGAAACAGAGACAGAAACAGAGGCTGAGACAGAGACGGAGACGGAGACTGAGACAGAGACAGAGACAGAGAGAGAGACGGAGACAAAGACCGAGACAGAGCCAGAGACAGAGACAGAGACAGAGACAGAGACAGAGATACATGCATAGACAGAGACAGAGACAGCGACAGGGACAGGGACAGAGACAGAGGCAGAGACAGAGACAGATACGGGGACAGAGACAGAGGCAGAGACAGAGACGGAGACAAAGACCGAGACAGAGGCAGAGACACAGACAGAGACAGAGACAGAGACAGAGGCAGAGACAGAGACAGAGACAGAGACAGAGACAGAGACAGCGACAGACACAGAGACAGAGGCAGGGTCTCAGAGAGAGAAAGAGACAGAGACAGAGACAGAGACGGATACGGAGACAGAGACAGAGACAGAGACAGAGACAGAGACAGATGCATAGACAGAGACAGAGGCAGAGACAGAGACAGCGAAATGGTCAGGGAGAGGGACAGGGACAGAGACAGAGGCAGAGGCAGAGACAGAGACAGAGACAGAGACAGAGACAGAAACAGAGACAGAGACAGAGGCAGAGACAGAGACAGAGACAGAGACAGAGACAGAGACAGAGGCAGGGTCTCAAACAGAGACAGAGACAGAGACAGAGACAGAGACAGAGACAGAGACAGAGACAGAGACAGAGACAGAGACAGAGACAGAGACAGAGACAGAGACAGAGACAGAGACAGAGACAGAGACAGAGACAGAGACAGAGACAGAGACAGAGACAGAGACAGAGACAGAGACAGAGACAGAGGCAGAGACAGAGACAGAGACAGATGCATAGACAGAGACAGAGACAGAGACAGAGACAGGGACAGAGACAGAGACAGAAACAGAGACAGAGACAGAGACAAAGGCAAAGACAGAGACAGAGACAGAGACAGAGACAGAGACAGGGACAGAGACTGAGACAGAGACAGAGACAGAAACAGAGACAGAGACAGAGGCAGAGACAGAGACAGAGACAGAGACAGAGACAGAGACAGAGACAGAGACAGAGACAGAGACAGAGACAGAGACAGAGACAGAGACAGAGACAGAGACAGAGACAGAGACGGAGACAGTGACAGAGACACAGACAGAGACAGAGACAGAGACAGGTACAGAGACAGAGACAGAGACGGAGACAAAGACCGAGACAGAGGCAGAGACACAGACAGAGGCAGAGACAGAGACAGAGACAGAGACAGAGACAGAGACGGAGACAAAGACCGAGACAGAGGCAGAGACACAGACAGAGACAGAGACAGAGACAGAGACAGAGACAGAGACAGAGACAGAGACAGAGACAGAGACAGAGACAGAGACAGAGACAGAGACAGAGACAGAGACAGAGACAGAGACAGAGGCAGAGACAGTGACAGAGACAGAGACAGAGACAGAGACAGGGACAGAGGCAGAGACAGAGACAGAGACAGAGACAGAGACAGAGACAGAGACAGAGACAGAGACAGAGACAGAGACAGAGACAGAGACAGAGACAGAGCCAGAGCCAGAGACAGAGACAGAGACAGAGACAGAGACAGAGACAGAGACAGAGACAGAGACAGAGACAGAGACAGAGACAGAGACAGAGACAGAGACAGAGACAGAGACAGAGACAGAGACAGAGACAGAGACAGAGACAGTGACAGAGACAGAGACAGAGACAGAGACAGAGACAGAGACAGAGACAGAGACAGAGACAGAGACAGAGACGGAGACAGAGACAGAGACACACACAGGGACAGAGACAGAGACGGAGAAAAAGACCGAGACAGAGGCAGAGACAGAGACAGAGACAAAGACATTGACAGAGACAGAGACAGAGACACAGACAGAGACAGGGACAGAGACGGAGACAAAGACCGAGACAGAGGCAGAGACACAGACAGAGGCAGAGACAGAGACAGAGACGGAGGCAGAGACAGAGACAGAGACACAGACAGAGACAGGGACAGAGACGGAGACAAAGACCGAGACAGAGGCAGAGACACAGACAGAGGCAGAGACAGAGACAGAGACGGAGGCAGAGACAGAGACAGAGACTGAGACAGAGACAGAGACAGAGACAGAGTCAGAGACAAAGACCGAGACAGAGGCAGAGACACAGACAAAGACAGAGACACACACAGGGACAGAGACAGAGACGGAGAAAAAGACCGAGACAGAGGCAGAGACAGAGACAGAGACTGGGACAGAGACAGAGATACATGCATAGACAGAGACAGAGACAGCGACAGGGACAGGGACAGAGACAGAGGCAGAGGCAGAGGCAGAGACAGAGACAGAGACAGAGACAGAGACAGAGACAGAAACAGAGACAGAGACAGATACGGGGACAGGGACAGAGGCAGAGACACAGACAGAGACAGAGACAGGGACAGAGACAGAGACAGAGACAGAGGCAGAGACAGAGACAGAGACAGAGACAGAGACAGATACGGGAACAGAGACAGAGGCAGATATAGAGATAGAGACAGAGACGGAGACAGAGGCAGAGACACAGACAGACACAAAGACAGAGACAGAGACAGAGACAGAGACAGAGACAGAGACAGAGACAGAGACAGAGACAGAGACAGGGACAGAGACAGCGACAGGGACTGGGAGAGGGACAGGGACAGAGACAGAGACAGAGACAGAGACAGAGACAGAGACAGAGACAGAGACAGAGACAGAGACAGAGACAGAAACAGAGACAGAGACAGAGGCAGAGACAGAGACAGAGACAGAGACAGAGACAGAGACAGAGACAGAGACAGAGACAGAGACAGAGACAGAGACAGAGACAGAGACAGAGACAGAGACAGAGACGGAGACAGTGACAGAGACACAGACAGAGACAGAGACAGAGACAGGGACAGAGACAGAGACAGAGACGGAGACAAAGACCGAGACAGAGGCAGAGACACAGACAGAGGCAGAGACAGAGACAGAGACAGAGACAGAGACGGAGACAAAGACCGAGACAGAGGCAGAGACACAGACAGAGACAGAGACAGAGACAGAGACAGAGACAGAGACAGAGACAGAGACAGAGACAGAGACAGAGGCAGAGACAGTGACAGAGACAGAGACAGAGACAGAGACAGGGACAGAGGCAGAGACAGAGACAGAGACAGAGACAGAGACAGAGACAGAGACAGAGACAGAGACAGAGACAGAGACAGGGCCAGAGCCAGAGACAGAGACAGAGACAGAGACAGAGACAGAGACAGAGACAGAGACAGAGACAGAGACAGAGACAGAGACAGAGACAGAGACAGAGACAGAGACAGAGACAGAGACAGAGACAGAGACAGAGACAGAGACAGTGACAGAGACAGAGACAGAGACAGAGACAGAGACAGAGACAGAGACAGAGACAGAGACAGAGACAGAGACAGAGACGGAGACAGAGACAGAGACACACGCATAGACAGAGACAGAGACAGCGACAGGGACAGGAACAGAGACAGAGGCAGAGGCAGAGACAGAGACAAAGACAGAGACAGAGACAGAGACACAGAGACAGAGACACAGAGACAGAGACACAGACACAGAGACACAGAGACAGAGACACTGAGACAGAGACACAGAGACAGCCATACGGAGAGAGAGGCAGAGACACAGAGACAGAGACAAGGAGACTTAGACACAGAGACAAAGACACAGATACATAGGCACTGGGACATAGACACAGAGACCGATGCACAGAGACAGAGACAGAGACAGAGACAGACACAGAGACAGAGACAGAGGCAGAGACAGAGACGGAGGCAGAGACTGAGACTGAGACAGAGACAGAGACAGAGACATAGACAGAGACAGGGACGGAGACAAAGGCCGAGACAGAGGCAGAGACACAGACAGAGACAGAGACAGAGACGGAGACAAACACCGAGACAGAGGCAGAGACACAGACAGAAACAGAGACAGAGACAGAGGCAGAGGCAGAGGCAGAGACAGAGACAGAAACAGAAACAGAAACAGAGACAGAGACAGATACATAGACAGAGACAGAGACAGAGACAGAGACGGCGACCGGGACATGTAGAGGGACAGGGAACGAGACAGAGACAGAGGCAGAGACAGAGACAGAGACAGAGGCAGAGACAGAAACAGAGACAGAGACAGAGACAGAGACAGATACGGGAACAGAGACAGAGGCAGATATAGAGATAGAGACAGAGACGGAGACAGAGGCAGAGACACAGACAGAGACAAAGACAGAGACAGAGACAGAGACAGAGACAGAGACAGAGACATAGACAGAGACAGAGACAGAGACAGAGACAGAGACAGAGACAGAGACAGTGACAGGGACAGAGACAGCGACAGGGACTGGGAGAGGGACAGGGACAGAGACAGAGGCATGGACAGAGACAGAGACAGAGACAGAGACAGAGACAGAGACAGAGACAGAGACAGAGACAGAGACAGAGACAGAGACAGAGACAGAGACAGAGACAGAGACAGAGACAGAGACAGAGACAGAGACAGAGACAGAGACAGAGACAGAGACAGAGACAGAGACAGAGACAGAGACAGAGACAGAGACAGAGACAGAGACAGAGACAGAGACAGAGACAGAGACAGAGACAGAGACAGAGACAGAGACAGAGACAGAGACAGAGACAGAGGCAGAGACAGAGACAGAGACAGATGCATAGACAGAGACAGAGACAGAGACAGAGACAGGGACAGAGACAGAGACAGAAACAGAGACAGAGACAGAGACAAAGGCAAAGACAGAGACAGAGACAGAGACAGAGACAGAGACAGGGACAGAGACTGAGACAGAGACAGAGACAGAAACAGAGACAGAGACAGAGGCAGAGACAGAGACAGAGACAGAGACAGAGACAGAGACAGAGACAGAGACAGAGACAGAGACAGAGACAGAGACAGAGACAGAGACAGAGACAGAGACAGAGACAGAGACGGAGACAGTGACAGAGACACAGACAGAGACAGAGACAGAGACAGGTACAGAGACAGAGACAGAGACGGAGACAAAGACCGAGACAGAGGCAGAGACACAGACAGAGGCAGAGACAGAGACAGAGACAGAGACAGAGACGGAGACAAAGACCGAGACAGAGGCAGAGACACAGACAGAGACAGAGACAGAGACAGAGACAGAGACAGAGACAGAGACAGAGACAGAGACAGAGACAGAGACAGAGACAGAGACAGAGACAGAGACAGAGACAGAGACAGAGGCAGAGACAGTGACAGAGACAGAGACAGAGACAGAGACAGGGACAGAGGCAGAGACAGAGACAGAGACAGAGACAGAGACAGAGACAGAGACAGAGACAGAGACAGAGACAGAGACAGAGACAGAGACAGAGACAGAGCCAGAGCCAGAGACAGAGACAGAGACAGAGACAGAGACAGAGACAGAGACAGAGACAGAGACAGAGACAGAGACAGAGACAGAGACAGAGACAGAGACAGAGACAGAGACAGAGACAGAGACAGAGACAGAGACAGAAACAGTGACAGAGACAGAGACAGAGACAGAGACAGAGACAGAGACAGAGACAGAGACAGAGACAGAGACAGAGACAGAGACAGAGACGGAGACAGAGACAGAGACACACACAGGGACAGAGACAGAGACGGAGAAAAAGACCGAGACAGAGGCAGAGACAGAGACAGAGACAAAGACATTGACAGAGACAGAGACAGAGACACAGACAGAGACAGGGACAGAGACGGAGACAAAGACCGAGACAGAGGCAGAGACACAGACAGAGGCAGAGACAGAGACAGAGACGGAGGCAGAGACAGAGACAGAGACACAGACAGAGACAGGGACAGAGACGGAGACAAAGACCGAGACAGAGGCAGAGACACAGACAGAGGCAGAGACAGAGACAGAGACGGAGGCAGAGACAGAGACAGAGACTGAGACAGAGACAGAGACAGAGACAGAGTCAGAGACAAAGACCGAGACAGAGGCAGAGACACAGACAAAGACAGAGACACACACAGGGACAGAGACAGAGACGGAGAAAAAGACCGAGACAGAGGCAGAGACAGAGACAGAGACTGGGACAGAGACAGAGATACATGCATAGACAGAGACAGAGACAGCGACAGGGACAGGGACAGAGACAGAGGCAGAGGCAGAGACAGAGACAGAGACAGAGACAGAGACAGAGACAGAGACAGAAACAGAGACAGAGACAGATACGGGGACAGGGACAGAGGCAGAGACACAGACAGAGACAGAGACAGGGACAGAGACAGAGACAGAGACAGAGGCAGAGACAGAGACAGAGACAGAGACAGAGACAGATACGGGAACAGAGACAGAGGCAGATATAGAGATAGAGACAGAGACGGAGACAGAGGCAGAGACACAGACAGACACAAAGACAGAGACAGAGACAGAGACAGAGACAGAGACAGAGACAGAGACAGAGACAGAGACAGAGACAGAGACAGGGACAGAGACAGCGACAGGGACTGGGAGAGGGACAGGGACAGAGACAGAGACAGAGACAGAGACAGAGACAGAGACAGAGACAGAGACAGAGACAGAGACAGAGACAGAGACAGAGACAGAAACAGAGACAGAGACAGAGGCAGAGACAGAGACAGAGACAGAGACAGAGACAGAGACAGAGACAGAGACAGAGACAGAGACAGAGACAGAGACAGAGACAGAGACAGAGACAGAGACAGAGACGGAGACAGTGACAGAGACACAGACAGAGACAGAGACAGAGACAGGGACAGAGACAGAGACAGAGACGGAGACAAAGACCGAGACAGAGGCAGAGACACAGACAGAGGCAGAGACAGAGACAGAGACAGAGACAGAGACGGAGACAAAGACCGAGACAGAGGCAGAGACACAGACAGAGACAGAGACAGAGACAGAGACAGAGACAGAGACAGAGACAGAGACAGAGACAGAGACAGAGACAGAGGCAGAGACAGTGACAGAGACAGAGACAGAGACAGAGACAGGGACAGAGGCAGAGACAGAGACAGAGACAGAGACAGAGACAGAGACAGAGACAGAGACAGAGACAGAGACAGAGACAGAGACAGGGCCAGAGCCAGAGACAGAGACAGAGACAGAGACAGAGACAGAGACAGAGACAGAGACAGAGACAGAGACAGAGACAGAGACAGAGACAGAGACAGAGACAGAGACAGAGACAGAGACAGAGACAGAGACAGAGACAGAGACAGAGACAGTGACAGAGACAGAGACAGAGACAGAGACAGAGACAGAGACAGAGACAGAGACAGAGACAGAGACAGAGACAGAGACGGAGACAGAGACAGAGACACACGCATAGACAGAGACAGAGACAGCGACAGGGACAGGAACAGAGACAGAGGCAGAGGCAGAGACAGAGACAAAGACAGAGACAGAGACAGAGACACAGAGACAGAGACACAGAGACAGAGACACAGACACAGAGACACAGAGACAGAGACACTGAGACAGAGACACAGAGACAGCCATACGGAGAGAGAGGCAGAGACACAGAGACAGAGACAAGGAGACTTAGACACAGAGACAAAGACACAGATACATAGGCACTGGGACATAGACACAGAGACCGATGCACAGAGACAGAGACAGAGACAGAGACAGACACAGAGACAGAGACAGAGGCAGAGACAGAGACGGAGGCAGAGACTGAGACTGAGACAGAGACAGAGACAGAGACATAGACAGAGACAGGGACGGAGACAAAGGCCGAGACAGAGGCAGAGACACAGACAGAGACAGAGACAGAGACGGAGACAAACACCGAGACAGAGGCAGAGACACAGACAGAAACAGAGACAGAGACAGAGGCAGAGGCAGAGGCAGAGACAGAGACAGAAACAGAAACAGAAACAGAGACAGAGACAGATACATAGACAGAGACAGAGACAGAGACAGAGACGGCGACCGGGACATGTAGAGGGACAGGGAACGAGACAGAGACAGAGGCAGAGACAGAGACAGAGACAGAGACAGAGACAGAAACAGAGACAGAGACAGAGACAGATACGGGAACAGAGACAGAGGCAGATATAGAGATAGAGACAGAGACGGAGACAGAGGCAGAGACACAGACAGAGACAAAGACAGAGACAGAGACAGAGACAGAGACAGAGACAGAGACATAGACAGAGACAGAGACAGAGACAGAGACAGAGACAGAGACAGAGACAGAGACAGTGACAGGGACAGAGACAGCGACAGGGACTGGGAGAGGGACAGGGACAGAGACAGAGGCATGGACAGAGACAGAGACAGAGACAGAGACAGAGACAGAGACAGAGACAGAGACAGAGACAGAGACAGAGACAGAGACAGAGACAGAGACAGAGACAGAGACAGAGACAGAGACAGAGACAGAGACAGAGACAGAGACAGTGACAGAGACAGAGACAGAGACAGAGACAGAGACAGAGACAGAGACAGAGACAGAGACAGAGACAGAGACAGAGACAGAGACAGAGACGGAGACAGAGACAGAGACACACGCATAGACAGAGACAGAGACAGCGACAGCGACAGGGACAGGAACAGAGACAGAGGCAGAGGCAGAGACAGAGACAAAGACAGAGACAGAGACAGAGACACAGAGACAGAGACACAGAGACAGAGACACAGACACAGAGACACACAGACAGAGACACTGAGACAGAGACACAGAGACAGCCATACGGAGAGAGAGGCAGAGACACAGAGACAGAGACAAGGAGACTTAGACACAGAGACAAAGACACAGATACATAGGCACTGGGACGTAGACACAGAGACCGATGCACAGAGACAGAGACAGAGACAGAGACAGACACAGAGACAGAGACAGAGGCAGAGACAGAGACGGAGGCAGAGACTGAGACTGAGACAGAGACAGAGACAGAGACATAGACAGAGACAGGGACGGAGACAAAGGCCGAGACAGAGGCAGAGACACAGACAGAGACAGAGACAGAGACAGAGACAGAGACAGAGACAGAGACAGACAGAGACGGAGGCAGAGACACAGACAGAGACAAAGACAGAGACAGAGACAGAGACAGAGACAGAGACAGAGACAGAGACATAGACAGAGACAGAGACAGAGACAGAGACAGAGACAGAGACAGAGACAGAGACAGTGACAGGGACAGAGACAGCGACAGGGACTGGGAGAGGGACAGGGACAGAGACAGAGGCATGGACAGAGACAGAGACAGAGACAGAGACAGAGACAGAGACAGAGACAGAGACAGAGACAGAGACAGAAACAGAGACAGAGACAGAGGCAGAGACAGAGACAGAGACAGAGACAGAGACAGAGACAGAGACAGAGACAGAGACAGAGACAGAGACAGAGACAGAGACAGAGACAGAGACGGAGACAGTGACAGA
>CAMAOD020000252.1:715000-765000 GCA_945859595.2 Megachile willughbiella
AGAGACAGAGACAGAGACAGAGACAGAGACAGAAACAGAGACAGAGACAGAGACTGAGACAGAGACAGAGACAGAGACAGAGACAGAGACAGATGCATAGACAGAGACAGAGACAGAGACAGAGACAGAGACGGAGGCAGAGACAGAGACAGAGACAGGGACAGAGACAGAGGCAGAGGCAGAGACAGAGACAGAGACAGAGACAGAGACAGAGACAGAGACAGAGACAGAGACAGAGACAGAAACAGAGACAGAGACAGAGACTGAGACAGAGACAGAGACAGAGACAGAGACAGAGACAGAGACAGATGCATAGACAGAGACAGAGACAGAGACAGAGACAGCGACAGGGACAGGGAGAGGGACAGGGACAGAGACAGAGGCAGAGGCAGAGACAGAGACAGAGACAGAGACAGAAACAGAGACAGAGACAGATACGGGGACAGAGACAGAGGCAGAGACACAGACAGAGACAGAGACCGAGACAGAGGCAGAGACACAGCCAGAGACAGAGACAGATACGGGGACAGAGACAGAGGCAGAGACACAGACAGAGACAGAGACCGAGACAGAGGCAGAGACACAGCCAGAGACAGAGACAGAGACAGAGACAGGGACAGAGACAGAGACGGAGACAAAGACCGAGACAGAGGCAGGGACATAGACAGAGACAGAGACAGGGACAGAGACAGAGACAGAGACAGAGGCAGAGACAGAGACAGAGACAGAGACAGAGACAGAGACAGAGACAGAGACAGAGACAGAGACAGAAACAGAGACAGAGACAGAGGCAGAAACAGAGACAGAAACAGAGGCTGAGACAGAGACGGGGACGGAGACTGAGACAGAGACAGAGACAGAAACAGAGACAGAGACAGAGACTGAGACAGAGACAGAGACAGAGACAGAGACAGAGACAGATGCATAGACAGAGACAGAGACAGAGACAGAGACAGCGACAGGGACAGGGAGAGGGACAGGGACAGAGACAGAGGCAGAGGCAGAGACAGAGACAGAGACAGAGACAGAAACAGAGACAGAGACAGAGACAGAGACAGAGACAGAGACGGAGACAGAGACAGAGACAGAGACAGAGACAGAGACGCAGGCAGAGACAGAGACAGAGACAGAGACAGAGACAGAGACAGAGACAGAGACAGAGACAGAGACAGAGACAGAGACTGAGACAGAGACAGAGACAGAGACAGAGACAGAGACAGAGACAGAGACAGACGCATAGACAGAGACAGAGACAGAGACAGAGACAGCGACAGGGACAGGGAGAGGGACAGGGACAGAGACAGAGGCAGAGGCAGAGACAGAGACAGAGACAGAGACAGAAACAGAGACAGAGGCAGATACGGGGACAGAGACAGAGGCAGAGACACGGACAGAGACAGAGACCGAGACAGAGGCAGAGACACAGCCAGAGACAGAGACAGAGACAGAGACAGAGACAGAGACGGAGGCAGAGACAGAGACAGAGACAGAGACAGAGACAGAGACAGAGACCGAGGCAGAGACAGAGACAGAGGCAGAGACAGAGACAGAGACAGAGACAGAGACAGAAACAGAGACAGAGACAGAGACTGAGACAGAGACAGAGACAGAGACAGAGACAGAGACAGATGCATAGACAGAGACAGAGACAGAGACAGAGACAGCGACAGGGACAGGGAGAGGGACAGGGACAGAGACAGAGGCAGAGGCAGAGACAGAGACAGAGACAGAGACAGAAACAGAGACAGAGACAGATACGGGGACAGAGACAGAGGCAGAGACACGGACAGAGACAGAGACCGAGACAGAGGCAGAGACACAGCCAGAGACAGAGACAGAGACAGAGACAGAGACAGAGACAGAGACAGAGACAGAGACGGAGGCAGAGACAGAGACAGAGACAGAGACAGAGACAGAGACAGAGACAGAGACAGAGACAGAAACAGAGACAGAGACAGAGACTGAGACAGAGACAGAGACAGAGACAGAGACAGAGACAGAGACGGAGACAAAGACCGAGACAGAGGCAGAGACACAGACAGAGACAGAGACAGAGACAGAGACAGAGACAGAGACAGAGACAGAGATAGAGACAGAGACAGAGACGGAGGCAGAGACAGAGACAGAGACAGAGACAGAGACAGAGACAGAGACAGAGACAGAGACAGAAACAGAGACAGAGACAGAGACTGAGACAGAGACAGAGACAGAGACAGAGACAGAGACAGAGACAGATGCATAGACAGAGACAGAGACAGAGACAGAGACAGCGACAGGGACAGGGAGAGGGACAGGGACAGAGACAGAGGCAGAGGCAGAGACAGAGACAGAGACAGAAACAGAGACAGAGGCAGATACGGGGACAGAGACAGAGGCAGAGACACAGACAGAGACAGAGACAGAGACAGAGACAGAGACAGGGACAGGGAGAGGGACAGGGACAGAGACAGAGGCAGAGGCAGAGACAGAGACAGAGACAGAGACAGAAACAGAGACAGAGACAGATACGGGGACAGAGACAGAGGCAGAGACACAGACAGAGACAGAGACCGAGACAGAGGCAGAGACACAGCCAGAGACAGAGACAGATACGGGGACAGAGACAGAGGCAGAGACACAGACAGAGACAGAGACAGAGACAGATGCATAGACAGAGACAGAGACAGAGACAGAGACAGCGACAGGGACAGGGAGAGGGACAGGGACAGAGACAGAGGCAGAGGCAGAGACAGAGACAGAGACAGAGACAGAAACAGAGACAGAGACAGATACGGGGACAGAGACAGAGGCAGAGACACAGACAGAGACAGAGACCGAGACAGAGGCAGAGACACAGCCAGAGACAGAGACAGATACGGGGACAGAGACAGAGGCAGAGACACAGACAGAGACAGAGACCGAGACAGAGGCAGAGACACAGCCAGAGACAGAGACAGAGACAGAGACAGGGACAGAGACAGAGACGGAGACAAAGACCGAGACAGAGGCAGAGACATAGACAGAGACAGAGACAGGGACAGAGACAGAGACAGAGACAGAGGCAGAGACAGAGACAGAGACAGAGACAGAGACAGAGACAGAGACAGAGACAGAGACAGAGACAGAAACAGAGACAGAGACAGAGGCAGAAACAGAGACAGAAACAGAGGCTGAGACAGAGACGGGGACGGAGACTGAGACAGAGACAGAGACAGAAACAGAGACAGAGACCGAGACTGAGACAGAGACAGAGACAGAGACAGAGACAGAGACAGATGCATAGACAGAGACAGAGACAGAGACAGAGACAGCGACAGGGACAGGGAGAGGGACAGGGACAGAGACAGAGGCAGAGGCAGAGACAGAGACAGAGACAGAGACAGAAACAGAGACAGAGACAGAGACAGAGACAGAGACAGAGACAGAGACGGAGACAGAGACAGAGACAGAGACAGAGACAGAGACGCAGGCAGAGACAGAGACAGAGACAGAGACAGAGACAGAGACAGAGACAGAGACAGAAACAGAGACAGAGACAGAGACTGAGACAGAGACAGAGACAGAGACAGAGACAGAGACAGAGACAGAGACAGATGCATAGACAGAGACAGAGACAGAGACAGAGACAGCGACAGGGACAGGGAGAGGGACAGGGACAGAGACAGAGGCAGAGGCAGAGACAGAGACAGAGACAGAGACAGAAACAGAGACAGAGGCAGATACGGGGACAGAGACAGAGGCAGAGACACGGACAGAGACAGAGACCGAGACAGAGGCAGAGGCACAGCCAGAGACAGAGACAGAGACAGAGACAGAGACAGAGACGGAGGCAGAGACAGAGACAGAGACAGAGACAGAGACAGAGACAGAGACCGAGGCAGAGACAGAGACAGAGACAGAGACAGAGACAGAGACAGAGACAGAGACAGAGACAGAAACAGAGACAGAGACAGAGACTGAGACAGAGACAGAGACAGAGACAGAGACAGAGACAGATGCATAGACAGAGACAGAGACAGAGACAGAGACAGCGACAGGGACAGGGAGAGGGACAGGGACAGAGACAGAGGCAGAGGCAGAGACAGAGACAGAGACAGAGACAGAAACAGAGACAGAGACAGATACGGGGACAGAGACAGAGGCAGAGACACGGACAGAGACAGAGACCGAGACAGAGGCAGAGACACAGCCAGAGACAGAGACAGAGACAGAGACAGAGACAGAGACAGAGACAGAGACAGAGACGGAGGCAGAGACAGAGACAGAGACAGAGACAGAGACAGAGACAGAGACAGAGACAGAGACAGAAACAGAGACAGAGACAGAGACTGAGACAGAGACAGAGACAGAGACAGAGACAGAGACAGAGACGGAGACAAAGACCGAGACAGAGGCAGAGACACAGACAGAGACAGAGACAGAGACAGAGACAGAGACAGAGACAGAGACAGAGATAGAGACAGAGACAGAGACGGAGGCAGAGACAGAGACAGAGACAGAGACAGAGACAGAGACAGAGACAGAGACAGAGACAGAAACAGAGACAGAGACAGAGACTGAGACAGAGACAGAGACAGAGACAGAGACAGAGACAGAGACAGATGCATAGACAGAGACAGAGACAGAGACAGAGACAGCGACAGGGACAGGGAGAGGGACAGGGACAGAGACAGAGGCAGAGGCAGAGACAGAGACAGAGACAGAGACAGAAACAGAGACAGAGGCAGATACGGGGACAGAGACAGAGGCAGAGACACAGACAGAGACAGAGACAGAGACAGAGACAGAGACAGGGACAGGGAGAGGGACAGGGACAGAGACAGAGGCAGAGGCAGAGACAGAGACAGAGACAGAGACAGAAACAGAGACAGAGACAGATACGGGGACAGAGACAGAGGCAGAGACACAGACAGAGACAGAGACCGAGACAGAGGCAGAGACACAGCCAGAGACAGAGACAGATACGGGGACAGAGACAGAGGCAGAGACACAGACAGAGACAGAGACCGAGACAGAGGCAGAGACACAGCCAGAGACAGAGACAGAGACAGAGACAGGGACAGAGACAGAGACGGAGACAAAGACCGAGACAGAGGCAGAGACATAGACAGAGACAGAGACAGGGACAGAGACAGAGACAGAGACAGAGGCAGAGACAGAGACAGAGACAGAGACAGAGGCAGGGTCTCAGACAGAGACAGAGACAGAGACAGAGACAGAGACAGAGACAGGGACAGAGACAGAGACAGAGACAGAGACAGAGACAGAGACCGAGACGGAGACAGTGACAGAGACGGAGACAGAGACAGAGACAGAGACAGAGACAGCGACGGAGACACAGACAGTGACAGAGACAGAGACAGAGACAGAGACAGAGACAGAGACAGAGACAGAGACAGAAACAGAGACAGAGACAGAGGCAGAAACAGAGACAGAAACAGAGGCTGAGACAGAGACGGGGACGGAGACTGAGACAGAGACAGAGACAGAAACAGAGACAGAGACAGAGACTGAGACAGAGACAGAGACAGAGACAGAGACAGAGACAGATGCATAGACAGAGACAGAGACAGAGACAGAGACAGCGACAGGGACAGGGAGAGGGACAGGGACAGAGACAGAGGCAGAGGCAGAGACAGAGACAGAGACAGAGACAGAAACAGAGACAGAGACAGAGACAGAGACAGAGACAGAGACGGAGACAGAGACAGAGACAGAGACAGAGACAGAGACGCAGGCAGAGACAGAGACAGAGACAGAGACAGAGACAGAGACAGAGACAGAGACAGAAACAGAGACAGAGACAGAGACTGAGACAGAGACAGAGACAGAGACAGAGACAGAGACAGAGACAGAGACAGATGCATAGACAGAGACAGAGACAGAGACAGAGACAGCGACAGGGACAGGGAGAGGGACAGGGACAGAGACAGAGGCAGAGGCAGAGACAGAGACAGAGACAGAGACAGAAACAGAGACAGAGGCAGATACGGGGACAGAGACAGAGGCAGAGACACGGACAGAGACAGAGACCGAGACAGAGGCAGAGACACAGCCAGAGACAGAGACAGAGACAGAGACAGAGACAGAGACGGAGGCAGAGACAGAGACAGAGACAGGGACAGAGACAGAGACGGAGGCAGAGACAGAGACAGAGACAGAGACAGAGACAGAAACAGAGACAGAGACAGAGACTGAGACAGAGACAGAGACAGAGACAGAGACAGAGACAGAGACAGATGCATAGACAGAGACAGAGACAGAGACAGAGACAGCCACAGGGACAGGGAGAGGGACAGGGACAGATGCATAGACAGAGACAGAGACAGAGACAGAGACAGCGACAGGGACAGGGAGAGGGACAGGGACAGAGACAGAGGCAGAGGCAGAGACAGAAACAGAGACAGAGACAGAGACTGAGACAGAGACAGAGACAGAGACAGAGACAGAGACAGAGACAGAGACAGATGCATAGACAGAGACAGAGACAGAGACAGAGACAGCGACAGGGACAGGGAGAGGGACAGGGACAGAGACAGAGGCAGAGGCAGAGACAGAGACAGAGACAGAGACAGAAACAGAGACAGAGGCAGATACGGGGACAGAGACAGAGGCAGAGACACGGACAGAGACAGAGACCGAGACAGAGGCAGAGACACAGCCAGAGACAGAGACAGAGACAGAGACAGAGACAGAGACGGAGGCAGAGACAGAGACAGAGACAGGGACAGAGACAGAGACGGAGGCAGAGACAGAGACAGAGACAGAGACAGAGACAGAAACAGAGACAGAGACAGAGACTGAGACAGAGACAGAGACAGAGACAGAGACAGAGACAGAGACAGATGCATAGACAGAGACAGAGACAGAGACAGAGACAGCGACAGGGACAGGGAGAGGGACAGGGACAGAGACAGAGGCAGAGGCAGAGACAGAGACAGAGACAGAGACAGAAACAGAGACAGAGACAGATACGGGGACAGAGACAGAGGCAGAGACACGGACAGAGACAGAGACCGAGACAGAGGCAGAGACACAGCCAGAGACAGAGACAGAGACAGAGACAGAGACAGAGACAGAGACAGAGACAGAGACGGAGGCAGAGACAGAGACAGAGACAGAGACAGAGACAGAGACAGAGACAGAGACAGAGACAGAAACAGAGACAGAGACAGAGACTGAGACAGAGACAGAGACAGAGACAGAGACAGAGACAGATGCATAGACAGAGACAGAGACAGAGACAGAGACAGCGACAGGGACAGGGAGAGGGACAGGGACAGATGCATAGACAGAGACAGAGACAGAGACAGAGACAGCGACAGGGACAGGGAGAGGGACAGGGACAGAGACAGAGGCAGAGGCAGAGACAGAGACAGAGACGGAGACAGAGACAGAGACAGAGACAGAGACAGAGACAGAGGCAGAGTCTCAGACAGAGAAAGAGACAGAGACAGAGACAGAGACAGAGACAGAGGCAGAGACTGAGACAGAGACGGAGACAGAAACAGAGACAGAGACAGATACGGGGACAGAGACAAAGGCCGAGACAGAGACAGAGACAGAGGCGGAGGCAGAGGCAGGGACACAGACAGAGACAAAGACAGAGACAGAAACAGGGACAGAGACAGAGACAGAGACAGAGACGGAGGCAGAGTCTCACACAGAGAAAGAGACAGAGACAGAGACAGATACGGAGACAGAGACAGAGACAGCGACAGAGACAGAGACAGAGACAGAGACAGAGACAGAGACAGAGACAGAGACAGAGACAGAGACAGAGACAGAGACAGAGACAGAGACAGAGACAGAGACGGAGACAGTGACAGAGACAGAGACAGAGACAGAGACAGCGACGGAGACGGAGACAAAGACCGAGACAGACGCAGAGACTGAGACAGAGGCAGAGACAGAGACGGATACAGAGACAGAGACAAAGACAG
Organism: Megachile willughbiella; assembly: GCA_945859595.2. Lineage (NCBI taxonomy): Eukaryota > Metazoa > Arthropoda > Insecta > Hymenoptera > Megachilidae > Megachile > Megachile willughbiella. The sequence continues at coordinate 722,923 of CAMAOD020000252.1, forward strand.
GGACAGGGACAGAGACAGAGACAGAGACAGAGGCAGAGACAGAGACGGAGACAAAGACCGAGACAGAGGCACAGACACAGACAGAGACAGAGACAGGGACAGAGACAGAGACAGAGACAGAGGCAGGGTCTCAGACAGAGGCAGAGACAGAGACAGAGACAGAGACAGAGACAGAGACAGAGACAGAGACAGAGACAGACACAGAGACAGAAACAGAGACAGAGACAGAGACTGAGACAGAGACAGAGACAGAGACCGAGACAGAGGCAGAGACACAGCCAGAGACAGAGACAGAGACAGAGACAGAGACAGAGACAGAGACAGAGACAGAGACGGAGGCAGAGACAGAGACAGAGACAGAGACAGAGACAGAGACAGAGACAGGGACAGAGACAGAGACGGAGACAAAGACCGAGACAGATGCATAGACAGAGACAGAGACAGAGACAGGGACAGAGACAGAGACGGAGACAAAGACCGAGACAGAGGCAGAGACATAGACAGAGACAGAGACAGGGACAGAGACAGAGACAGAGACAGAGGCTGAGACAGAGACGGGGACGGAGACTGAGACACAGCCAGAGACAGAGACAGAGACAGAGACAGGGACAGAGACAGAGACGGAGACAAAGACCGAGACAGAGGCAGAGACATAGACAGAGACAGAGACAGGGACAGAGACAGAGACAGAGACAGAGGCAGAGACAGAGACAGAGACAGAGACAGAGACAGAGACAGAGACAGAGACAGAGACAGAGACAGAAACAGAGACAGAGACAGAGACAGAGACAGAGACAGAGACAGAGACAGATGCATAGACAGAGACAGAGACAGAGACAGAGACAGCGACAGGGACAGGGAGAGGGACAGGGACAGAGACAGAGGCAGAGGCAGAGACAGAGACAGAGACAGAGACAGAAACAGAGACAGAGGCAGATACGGGGACAGAGACAGAGGCAGAGACACGGACAGAGACAGAGACCGAGACAGAGGCAGAGACACAGCCAGAGACAGAGACAGAGACAGAGACAGAGACAGAGACGGAGGCAGAGACAGAGACAGAGACAGAGACAGAGACAGAGACCGAGGCAGAGACAGAGACAGAGACAGAGACAGAGACAGAGACAGAGACAGAGACAGAAACAGAGACAGAGACAGAGACTGAGACAGAGACAGAGACAGAGACAGAGACAGAGACAGATGCATAGACAGAGACAGAGACAGAGACAGAGACAGCGACAGGGACAGGGAGAGGGACAGGGACAGAGACAGAGGCAGAGGCAGAGACAGAGACAGAGACAGAGACAGAAACAGAGACAGAGACAGATACGGGGACAGAGACAGAGGCAGAGACACGGACAGAGACAGAGACCGAGACAGAGGCAGAGACACAGCCAGAGACAGAGACAGAGACAGAGACAGAGACAGAGACAGAGACAGAGACAGAGACGGAGGCAGAGACAGAGACAGAGACAGAGACAGAGACAGAGACAGAGACAGAGACAGAGACAGAAACAGAGACAGAGACAGAGACTGAGACAGAGACAGAGACAGAGACAGAGACAGAGACAGAGACGGAGACAAAGACCGAGACAGAGGCAGAGACACAGACAGAGACAGAGACAGAGACAGAGACAGAGACAGAGACAGAGACAGAGACAGAGACAGAGACAGAGACAGAGACGGAGGCAGAGACAGAGACAGAGACAGAGACAGAGACAGAGACAGAGACAGAGACAGAGACAGAAACAGAGACAGAGACAGAGACTGAGACAGAGACAGAGACAGAGACAGAGACAGAGACAGAGACAGATGCATAGACAGAGACAGAGACAGAGACAGAGACAGCGACAGGGACAGGGAGAGGGACAGGGACAGAGACAGAGGCAGAGGCAGAGACAGAGACAGAGACAGAGACAGAAACAGAGACAGAGGCAGATACGGGGACAGAGACAGAGGCAGAGACACAGACAGAGACAGAGACAGAGACAGAGACAGAGACAGGGACAGGGAGAGGGACAGGGACAGAGACAGAGGCAGAGGCAGAGACAGAGACAGAGACAGAGACAGAAACAGAGACAGAGACAGATACGGGGACAGAGACAGAGGCAGAGACACAGACAGAGACAGAGACCGAGACAGAGGCAGAGACACAGCCAGAGACAGAGACAGATACGGGGACAGAGACAGAGGCAGAGACACAGACAGAGACAGAGACCGAGACAGAGGCAGAGACACAGCCAGAGACAGAGACAGAGACAGAGACAGGGACAGAGACAGAGACGGAGACAAAGACCGAGACAGAGGCAGAGACATAGACAGAGACAGAGACAGGGACAGAGACAGAGACAGAGACAGAGGCAGAGACAGAGACAGAGACAGAGACAGAGGCAGGGTCTCAGACAGAGACAGAGACAGAGACAGAGACAGAGACAGAGACAGGGACAGAGACAGAGACAGAGACAGAGACAGAGACAGAGACCGAGACGGAGACAGTGACAGAGACGGAGACAGAGACAGAGACAGAGACAGAGACAGCGACGGAGACACAGACAGTGACAGAGACAGAGACAGAGACAGAGACAGAGACAGAGACAGAGACAGAGACAGAAACAGAGACAGAGACAGAGGCAGAAACAGAGACAGAAACAGAGGCTGAGACAGAGACGGGGACGGAGACTGAGACAGAGACAGAGACAGAAACAGAGACAGAGACAGAGACTGAGACAGAGACAGAGACAGAGACAGAGACAGAGACAGATGCATAGACAGAGACAGAGACAGAGACAGAGACAGCGACAGGGACAGGGAGAGGGACAGGGACAGAGACAGAGGCAGAGGCAGAGACAGAGACAGAGACAGAGACAGAGACAGAAACAGAGACAGAGACAGAGACAGAGACAGAGACAGAGACGGAGACAGAGACAGAGACAGAGACAGAGACAGAGACGCAGGCAGAGACAGAGACAGAGACAGAGACAGAGACAGAGACAGAGACAGAGACAGAGACAGAAACAGAGACAGAGACAGAGACTGAGACAGAGACAGAGACAGAGACAGAGACAGAGACAGAGACAGAGACAGATGCATAGACAGAGACAGAGACAGAGACAGAGACAGCGACAGGGACAGGGAGAGGGACAGGGACAGAGACAGAGGCAGAGGCAGAGACAGAGACAGAGACAGAGACAGAAACAGAGACAGAGGCAGATACGGGGACAGAGACAGAGGCAGAGACACGGACAGAGACAGAGACCGAGACAGAGGCAGAGACACAGCCAGAGACAGAGACAGAGACAGAGACAGAGACAGAGACAGAGACGGAGGCAGAGACAGAGACAGAGACAGGGACAGAGACAGAGACGGAGGCAGAGACGAGGACAGAGACAGAGACAGAGACAGAGACAGAGACAGAGACAGAAACAGAGACAGAGACAGAGACTGAGACAGAGACAGAGACAGAGACAGAGACAGAGACAGATGCATAGACAGAGACAGAGACAGAGACAGAGACAGCGACAGGGACAGGGAGAGGGACAGGGACAGAGACAGAGGCAGAGGCAGAGACAGAGACAGAGACAGAGACAGAAACAGAGACAGAGACAGATACGGGGACAGAGACAGAGGCAGAGACACGGACAGAGACAGAGACCGAGACAGAGGCAGAGACACAGCCAGAGACAGAGACAGAGACAGAGACAGAGACAGAGACAGAGACAGAGACAGAGACGGAGGCAGAGACAGAGACAGAGACAGAGACAGAGACAGAGACAGAGACAGAGACAGAGACAGAAACAGAGACAGAGACAGAGACAGAGACAGAGACGGAGACAGTGACAGAGACAGAGACAGAGACAGAGACAGCGACGGAGACGGAGACAAAGACCGAGACAGACGCAGAGACTGAGACAGAGGCAGAGACAGAGACGGATACAGAGACAGAGACAAAGACAGGGACAGGGACAGAGACAGAGACAGAGACAGAGGCAGAGACAGAGACGGAGACAAAGACCGAGACAGAGGCACAGACACAGACAGAGACAGAGACAGGGACAGAGACAGAGACAGAGACAGAGGCAGGGTCTCAGACAGAGACAGAGACAGAGACAGAGACAGAGACAGAGACAGAGACAGAGACAGAGACAGAGACAGAGACAGAGACAGAGACAGAGACAGAGACAGAGACAGAAACAGAGACAGAGACAGAGACTGAGACAGAGACAGAGACAGAGACAGAGACAGAGACAGAGACGGAGACAAAGACCGAGACAGAGGCAGAGACACAGACAGAGACAGAGACAGAGACAGAGACAGAGACAGAGACAGAGACAGAGACAGAGACAGAGACAGAGACGGAGGCAGAGACATAGACAGAGACAGAGACAGGGACAGAGACAGAGACAGAGACAGAGGCTGAGACAGAGACGGGGACGGAGACTGAGACACAGCCAGAGACAGAGACAGAGACAGAGACAGGGACAGAGACAGAGACGGAGACAAAGACCGAGACAGAGGCAGAGACATAGACAGAGACAGAGACAGGGACAGAGACAGAGACAGAGACAGAGGCAGAGACAGAGACAGAGACAGAGACAGAGACAGAGACAGAGACAGAGACAGAAACAGAGACAGAGACAGAGACAGAGACAGAGACAGAGACAGAGACAGATGCATAGACAGAGACAGAGACAGAGACAGAGACAGCGACAGGGACAGGGAGAGGGACAGGGACAGAGACAGAGGCAGAGGCAGAGACAGAGACAGAGACAGAGACAGAAACAGAGACAGAGGCAGATACGGGGACAGAGACAGAGGCAGAGACACGGACAGAGACAGAGACCGAGACAGAGGCAGAGACACAGCCAGAGACAGAGACAGAGACAGAGACAGAGACAGAGACGGAGGCAGAGACAGAGACAGAGACAGAGACAGAGACAGAGACCGAGGCAGAGACAGAGACAGAGACAGAGACAGAGACAGAGACAGAGACAGAGACAGAAACAGAGACAGAGACAGAGACTGAGACAGAGACAGAGACAGAGACAGAGACAGAGACAGATGCATAGACAGAGACAGAGACAGAGACAGAGACAGCGACAGGGACAGGGAGAGGGACAGGGACAGAGACAGAGGCAGAGGCAGAGACAGAGACAGAGACAGAGACAGAAACAGAGACAGAGACAGATACGGGGACAGAGACAGAGGCAGAGACACGGACAGAGACAGAGACCGAGACAGAGGCAGAGACACAGCCAGAGACAGAGACAGAGACAGAGACAGAGACAGAGACAGAGACAGAGACAGAGACGGAGGCAGAGACAGAGACAGAGACAGAGACAGAGACAGAGACAGAGACAGAGACAGAGACAGAAACAGAGACAGAGACAGAGACTGAGACAGAGACAGAGACAGAGACAGAGACAGAGACAGAGACAGAGACGGAGACAAAGACCGAGACAGAGGCAGAGACACAGACAGAGACAGAGACAGAGACAGAGACAGAGACAGAGACAGAGACAGAGACAGAGACAGAGACAGAGACGGAGGCAGAGACAGAGACAGAGACAGAGACAGAGACAGAGACAGAGACAGAGACAGAGACAGAAACAGAGACAGAGACAGAGACTGAGACAGAGACAGAGACAGAGACAGAGACAGAGACAGAGACAGATGCATAGACAGAGACAGAGACAGAGACAGAGACAGCGACAGGGACAGGGAGAGGGACAGGGACAGAGACAGAGGCAGAGGCAGAGACAGAGACAGAGACAGAGACAGAAACAGAGACAGAGGCAGATACGGGGACAGAGACAGAGGCAGAGACACAGACAGAGACAGAGACAGAGACAGAGACAGAGACAGGGACAGGGAGAGGGACAGGGACAGAGACAGAGGCAGAGGCAGAGACAGAGACAGAGACAGAGACAGAAACAGAGACAGAGACAGATACGGGGACAGAGACAGAGGCAGAGACACAGACAGAGACAGAGACCGAGACAGAGGCAGAGACACAGCCAGAGACAGAGACAGATACGGGGACAGAGACAGAGGCAGAGACACCGACAGAGACAGAGACCGAGACAGAGGCAGAGACACAGCCAGAGACAGAGACAGAGACAGAGACAGGGACAGAGACAGAGACGGAGACAAAGACCGAGACAGAGGCAGAGACATAGACAGAGACAGAGACAGGGACAGAGACAGAGACAGAGACAGAGGCAGAGACAGAGACAGAGACAGAGACAGAGGCAGGGTCTCAGACAGAGACAGAGACAGAGACAGAGACAGAGACAGAGACAGGGACAGAGACAGAGACAGAGACAGAGACAGAGACAGAGACCGAGACGGAGACAGTGACAGAGACGGAGACAGAGACAGAGACAGAGACAGAGACAGCGACGGAGACACAGACAGTGACAGAGACAGAGACAGAGACAGAGACAGAGACAGAGACAGAGACAGAGACAGAAACAGAGACAGAGACAGAGGCAGAAACAGAGACAGAAACAGAGGCTGAGACAGAGACGGGGACGGAGACTGAGACAGAGACAGAGACAGAAACAGAGACAGAGACAGAGACTGAGACAGAGACAGAGACAGAGACAGAGACAGAGACAGATGCATAGACAGAGACAGAGACAGAGACAGAGACAGCGACAGGGACAGGGAGAGGGACAGGGACAGAGACAGAGGCAGAGGCAGAGACAGAGACAGAGACAGAGACAGAAACAGAGACAGAGACAGAGACAGAGACAGAGACAGAGACGGAGACAGAGACAGAGACAGAGACAGAGACAGAGACGCAGGCAGAGACAGAGACAGAGACAGAGACAGAGACAGAGACAGAGACAGAGACAGAGACAGAAACAGAGACAGAGACAGAGACTGAGACAGAGACAGAGACAGAGACAGAGACAGAGACAGAGACAGAGACAGATGCATAGACAGAGACAGAGACAGAGACAGAGACAGCGACAGGGACAGGGAGAGGGACAGGGACAGAGACAGAGGCAGAGGCAGAGACAGAGACAGAGACAGAGACAGAAACAGAGACAGAGGCAGATACGGGGACAGAGACAGAGGCAGAGACACGGACAGAGACAGAGACCGAGACAGAGGCAGAGACACAGCCAGAGACAGAGACAGAGACAGAGACAGAGACAGAGACAGAGACGGAGGCAGAGACAGAGACAGAGACAGGGACAGAGACAGAGACGGAGGCAGAGACAGAGACAGAGACAGAGACAGAGACAGAGACAGAGACAGAGACAGAAACAGAGACAGAGACAGAGACTGAGACAGAGACAGAGACAGAGACAGAGACAGAGACAGATGCATAGACAGAGACAGAGACAGAGACAGAGACAGCGACAGGGACAGGGAGAGGGACAGGGACAGAGACAGAGGCAGAGGCAGAGACAGAGACAGAGACAGAGACAGAAACAGAGACAGAGACAGATACGGGGACAGAGACAGAGGCAGAGACACGGACAGAGACAGAGACCGAGACAGAGGCAGAGACACAGCCAGAGACAGAGACAGAGACAGAGACAGAGACAGAGACAGAGACAGAGACAGAGACGGAGGCAGAGACAGAGACAGAGACAGAGACAGAGACAGAGACAGAGACAGAGACAGAGACAGAAACAGAGACAGAGACAGAGACAGAGACAGAGACGGAGACAGTGACAGAGACAGAGACAGAGACAGAGACAGCGACGAAGACGGAGACAAAGACCGAGACAGACGCAGAGACTGAGACAGAGGCAGAGACAGAGACGGATACAGAGACAGAGACAAAGACAGGGACAGGGACAGAGACAGAGACAGAGACAGAGGCAGAGACAGAGACGGAGACAAAGACCGAGACAGAGGCACAGACACAGACAGAGACAGAGACAGGGACAGAGACAGAGACAGAGACAGAGGCAGGGTCTCAGACAGAGACAGAGACAGAGACAGAGACAGAGACAGAGACAGAGACAGAGACAGAGACAGAGACAGAGACAGAGACAGAGACAGAGACAGAGACAGAGACAGAGACAGAGACAGAGACAGAGACAGAGACAGAGACAGAGACAGAGACAGAAACAGAGACAGAGACAGAGGCAGATACGGGGACAGGGACAGAGGCAGAGACACAGACAGAGACAGAGACCGAGACAGAGGCAGAGACACAGCCAGAGACAGAGACAGAGACAGAGACAGGGACAGAGACAGAGACGGAGACAAAGACCGAGACAGAGGCAGAGACACAGACAGAGACAGAGACAGGGACAGAGACAGAGACAGAGACAGAGGCAGAGACAGAGACAGAGACAGAGACAGAGACAGAGGCAGAGACAGAGGCAGAGACAGAGACGGAGGCAGAAACAGAGACAGAAACAGAGGCTGAGACAGAGACAGACACAGAGACAGAGGCAGGGTCTCAGAGAGAGAAAGAGACAGAGACAGAAACAGAGACGGATACGGAGACAGAGACAGAGACAGAGACAGAGACAGAGACAGAAACAGAGACAGAGGCAGAAACAGAGACAGAAACAGAGGCTGAGACAGAGACGGAGACGGAGACGGAGACTGAGACAGAGACAGAGACAGAGACAGAGTCGGAGACAAAGACCGAGACAGAGGCAGAGACACAGACAGAGACAGAGACACACACAGGGACAGAGACAGATACGTAGAAAAAGACCGAGACAGAGGCAGAGACAGAGACAGAGACAGAGACACAGACGGAGATACATGCATAGACAGAGACAGAGACAGCGACAAGGACAGGGACAGAGACAGAGGCAGAGGCAGAGGCAGAGACAGAGACAGAGACAGAAACAGGAACATAGACAGAGACAGGTACGGGGACAGAGACAGAGGCAGAGACAGAGACGGAGACAAAGACCGAGACAGAGGCAGAGACACAGACAGAGACAGAGACAGAGACAGAGACAGAGGCAGAGACAGAGACAGAGACAGAGACAGCGACAGACACAGAGACAGAGGCAGGGTCTCAGAGAGAGAAAGAGACAGAGACAGAGACAGAGACGGATACGGAGACAGAGACAGAGACAGAGACAGAGACAGAGACAGAGACAGATGCATAGACAGAGACAGAGACAGAGACAGAGACAGCGAAATGGACAGGGAGAGGGACAGGGACAGAGACAGAGGCAGAGGCAGAGACAGAGACAGAGACAGAGACAGAGACAGAAACAGAGACAGAGACAGAGACAGAGACAGAAACAGAGACAAAGACTGAGACAGAGACAGAGACAGAGACAGAGACAGAAACAGAGACAGAGACAGATACGGGGACAGGGACAGAGGCAGAGACACAGACAGAGACAGACACCGAGACAGAGGCAGAGACACAGCCAGAGACAGAGACAGAAACAGAGACAGAGACAGAGACAGAGACCGAGACAGAGACAGAGACAGAGACAGAGACAGAGACAGAAACAGAGACAAAGACTGAGACAGAGACAGAGACAGAGACAGAGACAGAGACAGAGACAGAGACAGAGACAGATGCATAGACAGAGGCAGAGACAGAGACAGAGACAGCGAAATGGACAGGGAGAGGGACAGGGACAGAGACAGAGGCAGAGGCAGAGACAGAGACAGAGACAGAGACAGAGACAGAAACAGAGACAGAGACAGAGGCACAGACAGAGACAGAGACAGAGACAGAGACAGAGACAGAGGCAGGGTCTCAGACAGAGACAGAGACAGAGACAGAGACAGAGACAGAGACAGAGACAGAGACAGAGACAGAGACAGAGACAGAGACAGAGACAGAGACAGAGACAGAGACAGAGACAGAGACAGAGACAGAGACAGAGACAGAGACAGAGACAGAGACAGAGACAGAGACAGAGACAGAGACGGAGACAGTGACAGAGACGGAGACAGAGACAGAGACAGAGACAGAGACAGCGACGGAGACACAGACAGAGACAGAGACAGAGACAGAGACAGAGACAGAGACAGAGACAGAGACAGAGACAGAAACAGAGACAGAGACAGAGGCAGGAACAGAGACAGAAACAGAGGCTGAGACAGAGACGGAGACGGAGACTGAGACAGAGACAGAGACAGAGACAGAGACGGAGACAAAGACCGAGACAGAGCCAGAGACAGAGACAGAGACAGAGACAGAGACAGAGATACATGCATAGACAGAGACAGAGACAGCGACAGGGACAGGGACAGAGACAGAGACAGATACGGGGACAGAGACAGAGGCAGAGACAGATACGGAGACAAAGACCGAGACAGAGGCAGAGACACAGACAGAGACAGAGACAGAGACAGAGGCAGAGACAGAGACAGAGACAGAGACAGAGACAGCGACAGACACAGAGACAGAGGCAGGGTCTCAGAGAGAGAAAGAGACAGAGACAGAGACAGAGACGGATACGGAGACAGAGACAGAGACAGAGACAGAGACAGAGACAGATGCATATACAGAGACAGAGACAGAGACAGCGAAATGGACAGGGAGAGGGACAGGGACAGAGACAGAGGCAGAGGCAGAGACAGAGACAGAGACAGAGACAGAGACAGAAACAGAGACAGAGACAGAGGCAGAGACAGAGACAGAGACAGAGACAGAGACAGAGACAGAGGCAGGGTCTCAGACAGAGACAGAGACAGAGACAGAGACAGAGACAGAGACAGAGACAGAGACAGAGACAGAGACAGAGACAGAGACAGAGACAGAGACAGAGACAGAGACAGAGACAGAGACAGAGACAGAGACAGAGACAGAGACAGAGGCAGAGACAGAGACAGAGACAGATGCATAGACAGAGACAGAGACAGAGACAGAGACAGGGACAGAGACAGAGACAGAAACAGAGACAGAGACAGAGACAAAGGCAAAGACAGAGACAGAGACAGAGACACAGACAGAGACAGGGACAGAGACTGAGACAGAGACAGAGACACATGCATAGACAGAGACAGAGACAGCGACAGGGACAGGGACAGTGACAGAGGCAGAGGCAGAGACAGAGACAGAGACAGAGACAGTGACAGAGACAGAGACAGATGTAGAGACAGAGACAGAAACAGCGACAGAGACAGAGACAGAGACAGAGACAGAGACAGAGACAGAGACAGAGACAGAGACAGAGACAGAGACTGAGACAGAGACGGAGACAGAAACAGGGACAGAGACAGAGACAGAGACAGAGACGGAGGCAGAGTCTCACACAGAGAAAGAGACAGAGACAGAGACAGATACGGAGACAGAGACAGAGGCAGCGACAGAGACAGAGACAGAGACAGAGACAGAGACAGAGACAGAGACGGAGACAGTGACAGAGACAGAGACGGAGACGGAGACAAAGACCGAGACAGACGCAGAGACTGAGACAGAGGCAGAGACAGAGACGGATACAGAGACAGAGACAAATACAGGGACAGGGACAGAGACAGAGACAGAGACAGAGACAGAGACAGAGACAGAGACAGAGACAGAGACAGAGACAGAAACAGAGACAGAGACAGAGACAGAGACAGAGACAGAGACAGAGACAGAGACAGAGACAGAGACAGAGGCAGAGACAGAGACAGAGACAGAGACAGAGACAGAGACAGAGACAGAAACAGAGACAGAGACAGAGGCAGATACGGGGACAGGGACAGAGGCAGAGACACAGACAGAGACAGAGACCGAGACAGTGGCAGAGACACAGCCAGAGACAGAGACAGAGACAGAGACAGGGACAGAGACAGAGACGGAGACAAAGACCGAGACAGAGGCAGAGACACAGACAGAGACAGAGACAGGGACAGAGACAGAGACAGAGACAGAGGCAGAGACAGAGACAGAGACAGAGACAGAGACAGAGGTAGAGACAGAGGCAGAGACAGAGACAGAGGCAGAAACAGAGACAGAAACAGAGGCTGAGACAGAGACAGACACAGAGACAGAGGCAGGGTCTCAGAGAGAGAAAGAGACAGAGACAGAAACAGAGACGGATACGGAGACAGAGACAGAGACAGAGACAGAGACAGAGACAGAGACAGAGACAGAGACAGAGACAGAGACAGAGACAGAGACAGCGACAGGGACAGGGAGAGGGACAGGGACAGAGACAGAGGCAGAGACAGAGACAGAGACAGAGACAGAAACAGAGACAGAGGCAGAAACAGAGACAGAAACAGAGGCTGAGACAGAGACGGAGACGGAGACTGAGACAGAGACAGAGACAGAGACAGAGTCGGAGACAAAGACCGAGACAGAGGCAGAGACACAGACAGAGACAGAGACACACACAGGGACAGAGACAGAGACGGAGAAAAAGACCGAGACAGAGGCAGAGACAGAGACAGAGACAGAGACACAGACAGAGATACATGCATAGACAGAGACAGAGACAGCGACAAGGACAGGGACAGAGACAGAGGCAGAGGCAGAGGCAGAGACAGAGACAGAGACAGAAACAGGAACATAGACAGAGACAGGTACGGGGACAGAGACAGAGGCAGAGACAGAGACGGAGACAAAGACCGAGACAGAGGCAGAGACACAGACAGAGACAGAGACAGAGACAGAGACAGAGGCAGAGACAGAGACAGAGACAGAGACAGAGACAGAGACAGAGACAGACACAGAGACAGAGGCAGGGTCTCAGAGAGAGAAAGAGACAGAGACAGAAACAGAGACGGACACGGAGACAGAGACAGAGACAGAGACAGAGACAGAGACAGAGACAGAGACAGAGACAGAGACAGAGACAGACACAGACACAGAGACAGAGGCAGGGTCTCACACAGAGAAAGAGACAGAGACAGAGACAGAGACAGAGACAGAGACAGAGACAGAGACAGAAACAGAGACAGAGACAGAGACAGAGACTGAGACAGAGACAGAGACAGAGACAGAGACAGAGACAGAGACAGATGCATAGACAGAGACAGAGACAGAGACAGAGACAGAGACAGCGACAGGGACAGGGAGAGGGACAGGGACAGAGACAGAGGCAGAGGCAGAGACAGAGACAGAGACAGAGACAGAAACAGAGACAGAGACAGATACGGGGACAGGGACAGAGGCAGAGACACAGACAGAGACAGAGACCGAGACAGAGGCAGAGACACAGCCAGAGACAGAGACAGAGACAGAGACAGGGACAGAGACAGAGACGGAGACAAAGACCGAGACAGAGGCAGAGACACAGACAGAGACAGAGACAGGGACAGAGACAGAGACAGAGACAGAGACAGAGGCAGAGGCAGAGACAGAGACAGAGACAGAGGCAGAAACAGAGACAGAAACAGAGGCTGAGACAGAGACGGAGACGGAGACAGAGACAGAAACAGAGACAGAGGCAGAAACAGAGACAGAAACAGAGACAGAGACAGAGACAGAGACCGAGACCGAGACAGAGACAGAGACAGAGACAGAGACAGAAACAGAGACAAAGACTGAGACAGAGACAGAGACAGAGACAGAGACAGAGACAGAGACAGAGACAGAGACAGATGCATAGACAGAGGCAGAGACAGAGACAGAGACAGCGAAATGGACAGGGAGAGGGACAGGGACAGAGACAGAGGCAGAGGCAGAGACAGAGACAGAGACAGAGACAGAGACAGAGACAGAAACAGAGACAGAGACAGAGGCACAGACAGAGACAGAGACAGAGACAGAGACAGAGACAGAGGCAGGGTCTCAGACAGAGACAGAGACAGAGACAGAGACAGAGACAGAGACAGAGACAGAGACAGAGACAGAGACAGAGACAGAGACAGAGACAGAGACAGAGACAGAGACAGAGACGGAGACAGTGACAGAGACGGAGACAGAGACAGAGACAGAGACAGAGACAGCGACGGAGACACAGACAGAGACAGAGACAGAGACAGAGACAGAGACAGAGACAGAGACAGAGACAGAGACAGAAACAGAGACAGAGACAGAGGCAGGAACAGAGACAGAAACAGAGGCTGAGACAGAGACGGAGACGGAGACTGAGACAGAGACAGAGACAGAGACAGAGACAGAGACGGAGACAAAGACCGAGACAGAGCCAGAGGCAGAGACAGAGACAGAGACAGAGACAGAGACAGAGATACATGCATAGACAGAGACAGAGACAGCGACAGGGACAGGGACAGAGACAGAGACAGATACGGGGACAGAGACAGAGGCAGAGACAGAGACGGAGACAAAGACCGAGACAGAGGCAGAGACACAGACAGAGACAGAGACAGAGACAGAGGCAGAGACAGAGACAGAGACAGAGACAGAGACAGCGACAGACACAGAGACAGAGGCAGGGTCTCAGAGAGAGAAAGAGACAGAGACAGAGACAGAGACGGATACGGAGACAGAGACAGAGACAGAGACAGAGACAGAGACAGAGACAGATGCATAGACAGAGACAGAGACAGAGACAGAGACAGCGAAATGGACAGGGAGAGGGACAGGGACAGAGACAGAGGCAGAGGCAGAGACAGAGACAGAGACAGAGACAAAGACAGAAACAGAGACAGAGACAGAGGCAGAGACAGAGACAGAGACAGAGACAGAGACAGAGACAGAGGCAGGGTCTCAGACAGAGACAGAGACAGAGACAGAGACAGAGACAGAGACAGAGACAGAGACAGAGACAGAGACAGAGACAGAGACAGAGACAGAGACAGAGACAGAGACAGAGACAGAGACAGAGACAGAGACAGAGACAGAGACAGAGACAGATGCATAGACAGAGACAGGGACAGAGACAGAGACAGGGACAGAGACAGAGACAGAAACAGAGACAGAGACAGAGACAAAGGCAAAGACAGAGACAGAGACAGGGACACAGACAGAGACAGGGACAGAGACTGAGACAGAGACTGAGACAGAGACAGAGACACATGCATAGACAGAGACAGAGACAGCGACAGGGACAGGGACAGTGACAGAGGCAGAGGCAGAGACAGAGACAGAGACAGAGACAGTGACAGAGACAGAGACAGATGTAGAGACAGAGACAGAAACAGCGACAGAGACAGAGACAGAGACAGAGACAGAGACAGAGACAGAGACAGAGACAGAGACAGAGGCAGAGTCTCAGACAGAGAAAGAGACAGAGACAGAGACAGAGACAGAGACAGAGACAGAGACAGAGACTGAGACAGAGACGGAGACAGAAACAGGGACAGAGACAGAGACAGAGACAGAGACGGAGGCAGAGTCTCACACAGAGAAAGAGACAGAGACAGAGACAGATACGGAGACAGAGACAGAGACAGCGACAGAGACAGAGACAGAGACAGAGACAGAGACAGAGACAGAGACGGAGACAGTGACAGAGACAGAGACAGAGACAGAGACGGAGACGGAGACAAAGACCGAGACAGACGCAGAGACTGAGACAGAGGCAGAGACAGAGACGGATACAGAGACAGAGACAAATACAGGGACAGGGACAGAGACAGAGACAGAGACAGAGACAGAGACAGAGACAGAGACAGAGACAGAGACAGAAACAGAGACAGAGACAGAGTCAGAGACAGAGACAGAGACAGAGACAGAGACAGAGGCAGGGTCTCAGACAGAGACAGAGACAGAGACAGAGACAGAGACAGAGACAGAGACAGAGACAGAGACAGATGCATAGACAGAGACAGAGACAGAGACAGAGACAGGGTCAGAGACAGAGACAGAAACAGAGACAGAGACAGAGACAAAGACAAAGACAGAGACAGAGACAGAGACAGAGACAGAGACAGAGACAGAGACAGAGACAGAGACACAGACAGAGACAGGGACAGAGACGGAGACAGAGACAGAGACACATGCATAGACAGAGACAGAGACAGCGACAGGGACAGGGACAGTGACAGAGGCAGAGGCAGAGACAGAGACAGAGACAGAGACAGAGACAGATACGGGGACAGAGACAGAGGCAGAGACAGAGACAGAGACAGAGACAGAGACAGAGGCAGAGACAGAGACAGAGACAGAGACAGAGACAGAGACAGAGACAGATGTAGAGACAGAGACAGAGACAGCGACAGAGACAGAGACAGAGGCAGCGGCAGAGACAGAGACAGAGACAGATACGGGGACAGAGACAGAGGCAGAGACAGAGACAGAGACAGAGACAGAGACAGAGGCAGAGACAGAGACAGAGACAGAGACAGAGACAGAGACAGAGACAGAGACAGACACAGAGACAGAGGCAGGGTCTCAGACAGAGAAAGAGACAGAGACAGAGACAGAGACAGAGACAGAGACAGAGACAGAGACAGAAACAGAGACAGAGACAGAGGCAGAAACAGAGACAGAAACAGAGGCTGAGACAGAGACGGGGACGGAGACTGAGACAGAGACAGAGACAGAGACAGAGTCGGAGACAAAGACCGAGACAGAGGCAGAGACACAGACAGAGACAGAGACACACACAGGGACAGAGACAGAGACGGAGACAATGACCGAGACAGAGGCAGAGACAGAGACAGAGACAGAGACAGAGACAGAGATACATGCATAGACAGAGACAGAGAGAGCGACAGGGACAGGGACAGAGACAGAGGCAGAGGCAGAGACAGAGACAGAGACAGAGACAGGAACAGAGACAGAGACAGATACGGGGACAGAGACAGAGGCAGAGACAGAGACGGAGACAGAGACATAGACAGAGACAGAGACAGGGACAGAGGCAGAGACAGAGACAGAGGCAGAGACAGAGACAGAGACAGAGGCAGGGTCTCAGACAGAGACAGAGACAGAGGCAGAGACAGAGACGGATACAGAGACAGAGACAAATACAGGGACAGGGACAGAGACAGAGACAGAGACAGAGACAGAGACAGAGACAGAGACAGAGACAGAGACAGAAACAGGGACAGAGACAGAGACAGAGACAGAGACAGAGACAGAGACAGAGACAGAGACAGAGACAGAGGCAGAGACAGAGACAGAGACAGAGACAGAGACAGAGACAGAGACAGAGACAGAAACAGAGACAGGGACAGAGGCAGATACGGGGACAGGGACAGAGGCAGAGACACAGACAGAGACAGAGACCGAGACAGTGGCAGAGACACAGCCAGAGACAGAGACAGAGACAGAGACAGGGACAGAGACAGAGACGGAGACAAAGACCGAGACAGAGGCAGAGACACAGACAGAGACAGAGACAGGGACAGAGACAGAGACAGAGACAGAGGCAGAGACAGAGACAGAGACAGAGACAGAGACAGAGGCAGAGACAGAGGCAGAGACAGAGACAGAGGCAGAAACAGAGACAGAAACAGAGGCTGAGACAGAGACAGACACAGAGACAGAGGCAGGGTCTCAGAGAGAGAAAGAGACAGAGACAGAAACAGAGACGGATACGGAGACAGAGGCAGAGACAGAGACAGAGACAGAGACAGAGACAGAGACAGAGACAGAGACAGAGACAGAGACAGCGACAGGGACAGGGAGAGGGACAGGGACAGAGACAGAGGCAGAGACAGAGACAGAGACAGAGACAGAAACAGAGACAGAGGCAGAAACAGAGACAGAAACAGAGGCTGAGACAGAGACGGAGACGGAGACTGAGACAGAGACAGAGACAGAGACAGAGTCGGAGACAAAGACCGAGACAGAGGCAGAGACACAGACAGAGACAGAGACACACACAGGGACAGAGACAGAGACGGAGAAAAAGACCGAGACAGAGGCAGAGACAGAGACAGAGACAGAGACACAGACAGAGATACATGCATAGACAGAGACAGAGACAGCGACAAGGACAGGGACAGAGACAGAGGCAGAGGCAGAGGCAGAGACAGAGACAGAGACAGAAACAGGAACATAGACAGAGACAGGTACGGGGACAGAGACAGAGGCAGAGACAGAGACGGAGACAAAGACCGAGACAGAGGCAGAGACACAGACAGAGACAGAGACAGAGACAGAGACAGAGGCAGAGACAGAGACAGAGACAGAGACAGAGACAGAGACAGAGACAGACACAGAGACAGAGGCAGGGTCTCAGAGAGAGAAAGAGACAGAGACAGAAACAGAGACGGACACGGAGACAGAGACAGAGACAGAGACAGAGACAGAGACAGAGACAGAGACAGAGACAGAGACAGACACAGACACAGAGACAGAGGCAGGGTCTCACACAGAGAAAGAGACAGAGACAGAGACAGAGACAGAGACAGAGACAGAGACAGAAACAGAGACAGAGACAGAGACAGAGACTGAGACAGAGACAGAGACAGAGACAGAGACAGAGACAGAGACAGATGCATAGACAGAGACAGAGACAGAGACAGAGACAGAGACAGCGACAGGGACAGGGAGAGGGACAGGGACAGAGACAGAGGCAGAGGCAGAGACAGAGACAGAGACAGAGACAGAAACAGAGACAGAGACAGATACGGGGACAGGGACAGAGGAAGAGACACAGACAGAGACAGAGACCGAGACAGAGGCAGAGACACAGCCAGAGACAGAGACAGAGACAGAGACAGGGACAGAGACAGAGACGGAGACAAAGACCGAGACAGAGGCAGAGACACAGACAGAGACAGAGACAGGGACAGAGACAGAGACAGAGACAGAGGCAGAGGCAGAGACAGAGACAGAGACAGAGGCAGAAACAGAGACAGAAACAGAGGCTGAGACAGAGACGGAGACGGAGACAGAGACAGAAACAGAGACAGAGGCAGAAACAGAGACAGAAACAGAGACAGAGACAGAGACAGAGACCGAGACAGAGACAGAGACAGAGACAGAGACAGAAACAGAGACAAAGACTGAGACAGAGACAGAGACAGAGACAGATGCATAGACAGAGGCAGAGACAGAGACAGAGACAGCGAAATGGACAGGGAGAGGGACAGGGACAGAGACAGAGGCAGAGGCAGAGACAGAGACAGAGACAGAGACAGAGACAGAAACAGAGACAGAGACAGAGGCACAGACAGAGACAGAGACAGAGACAGAGACAGAGACAGAGGCAGGGTCTCAGACAGAGACAGAGACAGAGACAGAGACAGAGACAGAGACAGAGACAGAGACAGAGACAGAGACAGAGACAGAGACAGAGACAGAGACAGAGACAGAGACAGAGACAGAGACAGAGACAGAGACGGAGACAGTGACAGAGACGGAGACAGAGACAGAGACAGAGACAGAGACAGCGACGGAGACACAGACAGAGACAGAGACAGAGACAGAGACAGAGACAGAGACAGAGACAGAGACAGAGACAGAGACAGAAACAGAGACAGAGACAGAGGCAGGAACAGAGACAGAAACAGAGGCTGAGACAGAGACGGAGACGGAGACTGAGACAGAGACAGAGACAGAGACAGATACAGAGACGGAGACAAAGACCGAGACAGAGCCAGAGACAGAGACAGAGACAGAGACAGAGACAGAGATACATGCATAGACAGAGACAGAGACAGCGACAGGGACAGGGACAGAGACAGAGACAGATACGGGGACAGAGACAGAGGCAGAGACAGAGACGGAGACAAAGACCGAGACAGAGGCAGAGACACAGACAGAGACAGAGACAGAGACAGAGGCAGAGACAGAGACAGAGACAGAGACAGAGACAGCGACAGACACAGAGACAGAGGCAGGGTCTCAGAGAGAGAAAGAGACAGAGACAGAGACAGAGACGGATACGGAGACAGAGACAGAGACAGAGACAGAGACAGAGACAGATGCATAGACAGAGACAGAGACAGAGACAGAGACAGCGAAATGGACAGGGAGAGGGACAGGGACAGAGACAGAGGCAGAGGCAGAGACAGAGACAGAGACAGAGACAAAGACAGAAACAGAGACAGAGACAGAGGCAGAGACAGAGACAGAGACAGAGACAGAGACAGAGACAGAGGCAGGGTCTCAGACAGAGACAGAGACAGAGACAGAGACAGAGACAGAGACAGAGACAGAGACAGAGACAGAGACAGAGACAGAGACAGAGACAGAGACAGAGACAGAGACAGAGACAGAGACAGAGACAGAGGCAGAGACAGAGACAGAGACAGAGACAGAGACAGAGGCAGAGTCTCAGACAGAGAAAGAGACAGAGACAGATACGGAGACAGAGACAGAGACAGCGACAGAGACAGAGACAGAGACAGACACAGAGACAGAGACAGAGACAGAGACGGAGACAGTGACGGAGACAGAGACAGAGACAGAGACGGAGACGGAGACAAAGACCGAGACAGACGCAGAGACTGAGACAGAGGCAGAGACAGAGACGGATACAGAGACAGAGACAAATACAGGGACAGGGACAGAGACAGAGACAGAGACAGAGACAGAGACAGAGACAGAGACAGAGACTGAGACAGAGACAGAGGCAGAGGCAGGGACAGGGACAGTGACAGAGGCAGAGGCAGAGACAGAGACAGAGACAGAGACAGAGACAGATACGGGGACAGAGAGAGAGGCAGAGACAGAGACAGAGACAGAGACAGAGACAGAGGCGGAGACAGAGACAGAGACAGAGACAGAGACAGAGACACATGCATAGACAGAGACAGAGACAGCGACAGGGACAGGGACAGTGACAGAGGCAGCGGCAGAGACAGAGACAGAGACAGATACGGGGACAGAGACAGAGGCAGAGACAGAGACAGAGACAGAGACAGAGACAGAGGCAGAGACAGAGACAGAGACAGAGACAGAGACAGAGACAGAGACAGAGACAGACACAGAGACAGAGGCAGGGTCTCAGACAGAGAAAGAGACAGAGACAGAGACAGAGACAGAGACAGAGACAGAGACAGAGACAGAGACAGAAACAGAGACAGAGACAGAGGCAGAAACAGAGACAGAAACAGAGGCTGAGACAGAGACGGGGACGGAGACTGAGACAGAGACAGAGACAGAGACAGAGTCGGAGACAAAGACCGAGACAGAGGCAGAGACACAGACAGAGACAGAGACACACACAGGGACAGAGACAGAGACGGAGACAATGACCGAGACAGAGGCAGAGACAGAGACAGAGACAGAGACAGAGACAGAGATACATGCATAGACAGAGACAGAGAGAGCGACAGGGACAGGGACAGAGACAGAGGCAGAGGCAGAGACAGAGACAGAGACAGAGACAGGAACAGAGACAGAGACAGATACGGGGACAGAGACAGAGGCAGAGACAGAGACGGAGACAGAGACCGAGACAGAGGCAGAGACGCAGACAGAGACAGAGACAGAGACAGAGACAGAGGCAGAGACAGAGACAGAGACAGAGACAGAGACAGGGACAGAGGCAGACACAGAGACAGAGGCAGGGTCTCAGAGAGAGAAAGAGACGAGAGACAGAGACAGAGACGGATACGGAGACAGAGACAGAGACAGAGACAGAGACAGAGACAGGGACAGAGACAGAGACGGAGACAAAGACCGAGACAGAGGCAGAGACATAGACAGAGACAGAGACAGGGACAGAGGCAGAGACAGAGACAGAGGCAGAGACAGAGACAGAGACAGAGGCAGGGTCTCAGACAGAGACAGAGACAGAGGCAGAGACCGAGACAGAGGCAGAGACACAGACAGAGACAGAGACACACACAGGGACAGAGACAGAGACGGAGACAATGACCGAGACAGAGGCAGAGACAGAGACAGAGACAGAGACAGAGACAGAGACAGAGATACATGCATAGACAGAGACAGAGACAGCGACAGGGACAGGGACAGAGACAGAGGCAGAGGCAGAGACAGAGACAGAGACAGAGACAGAGACAGGAACAGAGACAGGGACAGATACGGGGACAGAGACAGAGGCAGAGACAGAGACGGAGACAAAGACCGAGGCAGAGGCAGAGACACAGACAGAGACAGAGACAGAGACAGAGACAGAGACAGAGACAAAGACAAAGACAGAGACAGAGACAGAGACACAGAGAGAGACAGGGACAGAGACGGAGACAGAGACAGAGACACATGCATAGACAGAGACAGAGACAGCGACAGGGACAGGGACAGTGACAGAGACAGAGACAGAGACAGAGACAGAGGCAGGGTCTCAGACAGAGACAGAGACAGAGACAGAGACAGAGACAGAGACAGAGACAGAGACAGAGACAGAGACAGAGACAGAGGCAGAGACAGAAACAGAGACAGAGACAGAGGCAGAGACAGAGGCAGAGACAGAGACAGAGGCAGAAACAGAGACAGAAACAGAGGCTGAGACAGAGACAGACACAGAGACAGAGGCAGGGTCTCAGAGAGAGAAAGAGACAGAGACAGAAACAGAGACGGATACGGAGACAGAGACAGAGACAGAGAAAGAGACAGAGACAGAGACAGAGACAGAGACAGAGACAGAGACAGAGACAGAGACAGAGACAGAGACAGAGACAGAGACAGACACAGACACAGAGACAGAGGCAGGGTCTCACACAGAGAAAGAGACAGAGACAGAGACAGAGACAGAGACAGAGACAGAGACAGAGACAGAAACAGAGACAGAGACAGAGACAGAGACTGAGACAGAGACAGAGACAGAGACAGAGACAGAGACAGATGCATAGACAGAGACAGAGACAGAGACAGAGACAGAGACAGCGACAGGGACAGGGAGAGGGACAGGGACAGAGACAGAGGCAGAGGCAGAGACAGAGACAGAGACAGAGACAGAAACAGAGACAGAGACAGATACGGGGACAGGGACAGAGGCAGAGACACAGACAGAGACAGAGACCGAGACAGAGGCAGAGACACAGCCAGAGACAGAGACAGAGACAGAGACAGGGACAGAGACAGAGACGGAGACAAAGACCGAGACAGAGGCAGAGACACAGACAGAGACAGAGACAGGGACAGAGACAGAGACAGAGACAGAGGCAGAGGCAGAGACAGAGACAGAGACAGAGGCAGAAACAGAGACAGAAACAGAGGCTGAGACAGAGACGGAGACGGAGACAGAGACAGAAACAGAGACAGAGGCAGAAACAGAGACAGAAACAGAGACAGAGACAGAGACAGAGACCGAGACAGAGACAGAGACAGAGACAGAGACAGAAACAGAGACAAAGACTGAGACAGAGGCAGAGACAGAGACAGAGACAGAGACAGAGACAGAGACAGAGACAGAGGCAGAAACAGAGACAGAAACAGAGGCTGAGACAGAGACGGAGACGGAGACAGAGACAGAAACAGAGACAGAGGCAGAAACAGAGACAGAAACAGAGACAGAGACAGAGACCGAGACAGAGACAGAGACAGAGACAGAGACAGAAACAGAGACAAAGATTGAGACAGAGACAGAGACAGAGACAGAGACAGAGACAGAGACAGAGACAGAGATAGAGACAGAGACAGAGACAGGGACAGAGACAGAGACAGAGACGGAGACAGTGACAGAGACGGAGACAGAGACAGAGACAGAGACAGAGACAGCGACGGAGACACAGACAGAGACAGAGACAGAGACAGAGACAGAGACAGAGACAGAGACAGAGACAGAGACAGAAACAGAGACAGAGACAGAGGCAGAAACAGAGACAGAACAGAGGCTGAGACAGAGACGGAGACGGAGACTGAGACAGAGACAGAGACAGAGACAGAGACGGAGACAAAGACCGAGACAGAGCCAGAGACAGAGACAGAGACAGAGACAGAGACAGAGATACATGCATAGACAGAGACAGAGACAGCGACAGGGACAGGGACAGAGACAGAGGCAGAGACAGAGACAGATACGGGGACAGAGACAGAGGCAGAGACAGAGACGGAGACAAAGACCGAGACAGAGGCAGAGACACAGACAGAGACAGAGACAGAGACAGAGGCAGAGACAGAGACAGAGACAGAGACAGAGACAGAGACAGCGACAGACACAGAGACAGAGGCAGGGTCTCAGAGAGAGAAAGAGACAGAGACAGAGACAGAGACGGATACGGAGACAGAGACAGAGACAGAGACAGAGACAGAGACAGATGCATAGACAGAGACAGAGGCAGAGACAGAGACAGCGAAATGGTCAGGGAGAGGGACAGGGACAGAGACAGAGGCAGAGGCAGAGACAGAGACAGAGACAGAGACAGAGGCAGAGACAGAGACAGAGACAGAGACAGAGACAGAGACAGAGGCAGGGTCTCAGACAGAGACAGAGACAGAGACAGAGACAGAGACAGAGACAGAGACAGAGACAGAGACAGAGACAGAGACAGAGACAGAGACAGAGACAGAGACAGAGACAGAGACAGAGACAGAGACAGAGACAGAGACAGAGACAGAGACAGAGACAGAGACAGAGGCAGAGACAGAGACAGAGACAGATGCATAGACAGAGACAGAGACAGAGACAGAGACAGGGACAGAGACAGAGACAGAAACAGAGACAGAGACAGAGACAAAGGCAAAGACAGAGACAGAGACAGAGACACAGACAGAGACAGGGACAGAGACTGAGACAGAGACAGAGACACATGCATAGACAGAGACAGAGACAGCGACAGGGACAGGGACAGTGACAGAGGCAGAGGCAGAGACAGAGACAGAGACAGAGACAGTGACAGAGACAGAGACAGATGTAGAGACAGAGACAGAAACAGCGACAGAGACAGAGACAGAGACAGTGACAGAGACAGAGACAGAGACAGAGACAGAGACAGAGACAGAGGCAGAGTCTCAGACAGAGAAAGAGACAGAGACAGAGACAGAGACAGAGACAGAGACAGAGACAGAGACAGAGACTGAGACAGAGACGGAGACAGAAACAGGGACAGAGACAGAGACAGAGACAGAGACGGAGGCAGAGTCTCACACAGAGAAAGAGACAGAGACAGAGACAGATACGGAGACAGAGACAGAGACAGCGACAGAGACAGAGACAGAGACAGAGACAGAGACAGAGACAGAGACAGAGACAGAGACGGAGACAGAAACAGGGACAGAGACAGAGACAGAGACAGAGACGGAGGCAGAGTCTCACACAGAGAAAGAGACAGAGACAGAGACAGATACGGAGACAGAGACAGAGACAGCGACAGAGACAGAGACAGAGACAGAGACAGAGACAGAGACAGAGACAGAGACGGAGACAGTGACAGAGACGGAGACAGAGACAGAGACAGAGACAGAGACAGAGACGGAGACAGTGACAGAGACAGAGACAGAGACAGAGACAGAGACAGAGACAGAAACAGAGACAGAGGCAGAAACAGAGACAGAAACAGAGGCTGAGACAGAGACGGAGACGGAGACTGAGACAGAGACAGAGACAGAGACAGAGACAGAGACAGAGTCGGAGACAAAGACCGAGACAGAGGCAGAGACACAGACAGAGACAGAGACACACACAGGGACAGAGACAGAGACGGAGAAAAAGACCGAGACAGAGGCAGAGACAGAGACAGAGACAGAGACAGAGACAGATGCATAGACAGAGACAGAGACAGAGACAGAGACAGAGACAGAGACAGCGACAGGGACAGGGAGAGGGACAGGGACAGAGACAGAGGCAGAGGCAGAGACAGAGACAGAGACAGAGGCAGAAACAGAGACAGAGACAGATACGGGGACAGGGACAGAGGCAGAGACACAGACAGAGACAGAGACAGGGACAGAGACAGAGACAGAGACAGAGGCAGAGACAGAGACTGAGACAGAGACAGAGACGGAGACAGTGACAGAGACGGAGACAGAGACAGAGACAGAGACAGAGACAGAGACAGAGACAGAGAAGGAGACAGTGACAGAGACAGAGACAGAGACAGATGCATAGACAGAGACAGAGACAGAGACAGAGACAGAGACAGCGACAGGGACAGGGAGAGGGACAGGGACAGAGACAGAGGCAGAGGCAGAGACAGAGACAGAGACAGAGACAGAGACAGAGACGGAGACAGTGACAGAGACGGAGACAGAGACAGAGACAGAGACAGAGACAGAGACAGAGACAGAGACGGAGACAGTGACAGAGACAGAGACAGAGACAGAGACAGAGGCAGGGTCTCAGACAGAGACAGAGACAGAGACAGAGACAGAGACAGAGACAGAGACAGAGACAGAGACAGAGACAGAGACAGAGACAGAGACAGAGACAGGGACAGAGACAGAGACAGAGACAGAGACAGAGACAGAGACGGAGACAGTGACAGAGACGGAGACAGAGACAGAGACAGAGACAGAGACAGAGACAGAGACAGAGACGGAGACAGTGACAGAGACAGAGACAGAGACAGAGACAGAGACAGAGACAGAAACAGAGACAGAGGCAGAAACAGAGACAGAAACAGAGATTGAGACAGAGACGGAGACGGAGACTGAGACAGAGACAGAGACAGAGACAGAGACAGAGTCGGAGACAAAGACCGAGACAGAGGCAGAGACACAGACAGAGACAGAGACAAAGACATTGACAGAGACAGAGACAGAGACACAGACAGAGACAGGGACAGAGACGGAGACAAAGACCGAGACAGAGGCAGAGACACAGACAGAGGCAGAGACAGAGACAGAGACGGAGGCAGAGACAGAGACAGAGACAGAGACAGAGACAGAGACAGAGACAGAGACAGAGACAGAGACAGAGACAGAGACAGAGACAGACACAGACACAGAGACAGAGGCAGGGTCTCACACAGAGAAAGAGACAGAGACAGAGACAGAGACAGAGACAGAGACAGAAACAGAGACAGAGGCAGAGACAGAGACTGAGACAGAGACAGAGACAGAGACAGAGACAGAGACAGAGACAGATGCATAGACAGAGACAGAGACAGAGACAGAGACAGAGACAGCGACAGGGACAGGGAGAGGGACAGGGACAGAGACAGAGGCAGAGGCAGAGACAGAGACAGAGACAGAGACAGAGACAGAGACAGAGACAGAGACAGAGACAGAGACAGAGACAGGGACAGAGACAGAGACAGGGACAGAGACAGAGACGGAGACAAAGACCGAGACAGAGGCAGAGACACAGACAGAGACAGAGACAGGGACAGAGACAGAGACAGAGACAGAGGCAGAGGCAGAGACAGAGACAG
This sequence comes from Megachile willughbiella, assembly GCA_945859595.2. Taxonomy (NCBI): domain Eukaryota; kingdom Metazoa; phylum Arthropoda; class Insecta; order Hymenoptera; family Megachilidae; genus Megachile; species Megachile willughbiella. Next base: position 749,893 of record CAMAOD020000252.1, read on the forward strand.
AGACAGAGGCAGAAACAGAGACAGAAACAGAGGCTGAGACAGAGACGGAGACGGAGACAGAGACAGAAACAGAGACAGAGGCAGAAACAGAGACAGAAACAGAGACAGAGACAGAGACAGAGACCGAGACAGAGACAGAGACAGAGACAGAGACAGAAACAGAGACAAAGACTGAGACAGAGGCAGAGACAGAGACAGAGACAGAGACAGAGACAGAGACAGAGACAGAGGCAGAAACAGAGACAGAAACAGAGGCTGAGACAGAGACGGAGACGGAGACAGAGACAGAAACAGAGACAGAGGCAGAAACAGAGACAGAAACAGAGACAGAGACAGAGACCGAGACAGAGACAGAGACAGAGACAGAGACAGAAACAGAGACAAAGATTGAGACAGAGACAGAGACAGAGACAGAGACAGAGACAGAGACAGAGACAGAGATAGAGACAGAGACAGAGACAGGGACAGAGACAGAGACAGAGACGGAGACAGTGACAGAGACGGAGACAGAGACAGAGACAGAGACAGAGACAGCGACGGAGACACAGACAGAGACAGAGACAGAGACAGAGACAGAGACAGAGACAGAGACAGAGACAGAGACAGAAACAGAGACAGAGACAGAGGCAGAAACAGAGACAGAACAGAGGCTGAGACAGAGACGGAGACGGAGACTGAGACAGAGACAGAGACAGAGACAGAGACGGAGACAAAGACCGAGACAGAGCCAGAGACAGAGACAGAGACAGAGACAGAGACAGAGATACATGCATAGACAGAGACAGAGACAGCGACAGGGACAGGGACAGAGACAGAGGCAGAGACAGAGACAGATACGGGGACAGAGACAGAGGCAGAGACAGAGACGGAGACAAAGACCGAGACAGAGGCAGAGACACAGACAGAGACAGAGACAGAGACAGAGGCAGAGACAGAGACAGAGACAGAGACAGAGACAGAGACAGCGACAGACACAGAGACAGAGGCAGGGTCTCAGAGAGAGAAAGAGACAGAGACAGAGACAGAGACGGATACGGAGACAGAGACAGAGACAGAGACAGAGACAGAGACAGATGCATAGACAGAGACAGAGGCAGAGACAGAGACAGCGAAAAGGTCAGGGAGAGGGACAGGGACAGAGACAGAGGCAGAGGCAGAGACAGAGACAGAGACAGAGACAGAGGCAGAGACAGAGACAGAGACAGAGACAGAGACAGAGACAGAGGCAGGGTCTCAGACAGAGACAGAGACAGAGACAGAGACAGAGACAGAGACAGAGACAGAGACAGAGACAGAGACAGAGACAGAGACAGAGACAGAGACAGAGACAGAGACAGAGACAGAGACAGAGACAGAGACAGAGACAGAGACAGAGACAGAGACAGAGGCAGAGACAGAGACAGAGACAGATGCATAGACAGAGACAGAGACAGAGACAGAGACAGGGACAGAGACAGAGACAGAAACAGAGACAGAGACAGAGACAAAGGCAAAGACAGAGACAGAGACAGAGACACAGACAGAGACAGGGACAGAGACTGAGACAGAGACAGAGACACATGCATAGACAGAGACAGAGACAGCGACAGGGACAGGGACAGTGACAGAGGCAGAGGCAGAGACAGAGACAGAGACAGAGACAGTGACAGAGACAGAGACAGATGTAGAGACAGAGACAGAAACAGCGACAGAGACAGAGACAGAGACAGTGACAGAGACAGAGACAGAGACAGAGACAGAGACAGAGACAGAGGCAGAGTCTCAGACAGAGAAAGAGACAGAGACAGAGACAGAGACAGAGACAGAGACAGAGACAGAGACTGAGACAGAGACGGAGACAGAAACAGGGACAGAGACAGAGACAGAGACAGAGACGGAGGCAGAGTCTCACACAGAGAAAGAGACAGAGACAGAGACAGATACGGAGACAGAGACAGAGACAGCGACAGAGACAGAGACAGAGACAGAGACAGAGACAGAGACAGAGACAGAGACAGAGACGGAGACAGAAACAGGGACAGAGACAGAGACAGAGACAGAGACGGAGGCAGAGTCTCACACAGAGAAAGAGACAGAGACAGAGACAGATACGGAGACAGAGACAGAGACAGCGACAGAGACAGAGACAGAGACAGAGACAGAGACAGAGACAGAGACAGAGACGGAGACAGTGACAGAGACGGAGACAGAGACAGAGACAGAGACAGAGACAGAGACGGAGACAGTGACAGAGACAGAGACAGAGACAGAGACAGAGACAGAGACAGAAACAGAGACAGAGGCAGAAACAGAGACAGAAACAGAGGCTGAGACAGAGACGGAGACGGAGACTGAGACAGAGACAGAGACAGAGACAGAGACAGAGTCGGAGACAAAGACCGAGACAGAGGCAGAGACACAGACAGAGACAGAGACACACACAGGGACAGAGACAGAGACGGAGAAAAAGACCGAGACAGAGGCAGAGACAGAGACAGAGACAGAGACAGAGACAGATGCATAGACAGAGACAGAGACAGAGACAGAGACAGAGACAGAGACAGCGACAGGGACAGGGAGAGGGACAGGGACAGAGACAGAGGCAGAGGCAGAGACAGAGACAGAGACAGAGACAGAGGCAGAAACAGAGACAGAGACAGATACGGGGACAGGGACAGAGGCAGAGACACAGACAGAGACAGAGACAGGGACAGAGACAGAGACAGAGACAGAGACAGAGGCAGAGACAGAGACTGAGACAGAGACAGAGACGGAGACAGTGACAGAGACGGAGACAGAGACAGAGACAGAGACAGAGACAGAGACAGAGACAGAGACAGAGAAGGAGACAGTGACAGAGACAGAGACAGAGACAGATGCATAGACAGAGACAGAGACAGACACAGAGACAGAGACAGCGACAGGGACAGGGAGAGGGACAGGGACAGAGACAGAGGCAGAGGCAGAGACAGAGACAGAGACAGAGACAGAGACAGAGACGGAGACAGTGACAGAGACGGAGACAGAGACAGAGACAGAGACAGAGACAGAGACAGAGACAGAGACGGAGACAGTGACAGAGACAGAGACAGAGACAGAGACAGAGGCAGGGTCTCAGACAGAGACAGAGACAGAGACAGAGACAGAGACAGAGACAGAGACAGAGACAGAGACAGAGACAGAGACAGAGACAGAGACAGAGACAGAGACAGGGACAGAGACAGAGACAGAGACAGAGACAGAGACAGAGACGGAGACAGTGACAGAGACGGAGACAGAGACAGAGACAGAGACAGAGACAGAGACAGAGACAGAGACGGAGACAGTGACAGAGACAGAGACAGAGACAGAGACAGAGACAGAGACAGAAACAGAGACAGAGGCAGAAACAGAGACAGAAACAGAGATTGAGACAGAGACGGAGACGGAGACTGAGACAGAGACAGAGACAGAGACAGAGACAGAGTCGAAGACAAAGACCGAGACAGAGGCAGAGACACAGACAGAGACAGAGACAAAGACATTGACAGAGACAGAGACAGAGACACAGACAGAGACAGGGACAGAGACGGAGACAAAGACCGAGACAGAGGCAGAGACACAGACAGAGGCAGAGACAGAGACAGAGACGGAGGCAGAGACAGAGACAGAGACAGAGACAGAGACAGAGACAGAGACAGAGACAGAGACAGAGACAGAGACAGAGACAGACACAGACACAGAGACAGAGGCAGGGTCTCACACAGAGAAAGAGACAGAGACAGAGACAGAGACAGAGACAGAAACAGAGACAGAGGCAGAGACAGAGACTGAGACAGAGACAGAGACAGAGACAGAGACAGAGACAGAGACAGATGCATAGACAGAGACAGAGACAGAGACAGAGACAGAGACAGCGACAGGGACAGGGAGAGGGACAGGGACAGAGACAGAGGCAGAGGCAGAGGCAGAGACAGAGACAGAGACAGAGACAGAGACAGAAACAGAGACAGAGACAGATACGGGGACAGGGACAGAGGCAGAGACACAGACAGAGACAGAGACAGGGACAGAGACAGAGACAGAGACAGAGGCAGAGGCAGAGACAGAGACAGAGACAGAGACAGAGGCAGGGTCTCAGACGGAGACAGAGACAGAGACAGAGACAGAGACAGAGACAGAGACAGAGACAGAGACAGGGACAGAGACAGAGACAGAGACAGAGACAGAGACGGAGACAGTGACAGAGACGGAGACAGAGACAGAGACAGAGACAGAGACAGAGACAGAGACAGAGACAGAGACAGAGACGGAGACAGAGACAGAGACAGAGACAGAGACAGAGACAGAGACAGAAACAGAGACAGAGGCAGAAACAGAGACAGAAACAGAGGCTGAGACAGAGACGGAGACGGAGACTGAGACAGAGACAGAGACAGAGACAGAGTCGGAGACAAAGACCGAGAGAGAGGCAGAGACACAGACAGAGACAGAGACACACACAGGGACAGAGACAGAGACGGAGAAAAAGACCGAGACAGAGGCAGAGACAGAGACAGAGACAGAGACAGAGACAGAGATACATGCATAGACAGAGACAGAGACAGCGACAGGGACAGGGACAGAGACAGAGGCAGAGGCAGAGACAGAGACAGAGACAGAGACAGAGACAGAGACAGAAACAGAGACAGAGACAGATACGGGGACAGGGACAGAGGCAGAGACACAGACAGAGACAGAGACAGGGACAGAGACAGAGACAGAGACAGAGGCAGAGACAGAGACAGAGACAGAGACAGAGGCAGGGTCTCAGACAGAGACAGAGACAGAGACAGAGACAGAGACAGAGACAGAGACAGAGACAGAGACAGAGACAGAGACAGAGACAGGGACAGAGACAGAGACAGAGACAGAGACAGAGACAGAGACAGAGACGGAGACAGTGACAGAGACGGAGACAGAGACAGAGACAGAGACAGAGACAGAGACAGAGACAGAGACGGAGACAGAGACAGATACGGGGACAGGGACAGAGGCAGAGACACAGACAGAGACAGAGACAGGGACAGAGACAGAGACAGAGACAGAGGCAGAGACAGAGACAGAGACAGAGACAGAGACAGAGGCAGGGTCTCAGACAGAGACAGAGACAGAGACAGAGACAGAGACAGAGACAGAGACAGAGACAAAGACAAAGACATTGACAGAGACAGAGACAGAGACACAGACAGAGACAGGGACAGAGACGGAGACAAAGACCGAGACAAAGGCTGAGACACAGACAGAGACAGAGACAGAGACAGAGACGGAGGCAGAGACAGAGACAGAGACAGAGACAGAGACAGAGACAGAGACAGAGACAGACACAGACACAGAGACAGAGGCAGGGTCTCACACAGCGAAAGAGACAGAGACAGAGACAGAGACAGAGACAGAGACAGAAACAGAGACAGAGACAGAGACAGAGACTGAGACAGACACAGACACAGAGACAGAGACAGAGACAGAGACAGAGACAGATGCATAGACAGAGACAGAGACAGAGACAGAGACAGAGACAGAGACAGAGACAGAGACAGAAACAGAGACAGAGACAGATACGTGGACAGGGACAGAGGCAGAGACACAGACAGAGACAGAGACAGGGACAGAGACAGAGACAGAGACAGAGGCAGAGACAGAGACAGAGACAGAGACAGAAGCAGGGTGTCAGACAGTGACAGAGACAGAGACAGAGACAGAGACAGAGACAGAGACAGAGACAGAGACAGAGACAGAGACAGAGACAGAGACAGAGACAGAGACAGAGACAGAGACAGAGACAGAGACAGAGACAGAGACAGAGACAGAGACAGAGACGGAGACAGTGACAGAGACAGAGACAGAGACAGAGACAGAGACAGAGACAGAGACAGAAACAGAGACAGAGGCAGAAACAGAGACAGAAACAGAGGCTGAGACAGAGACGGAGACGGAGACTGAGACAGAGACAGAGACAGAGACAGAGTCAGAGACAAAGACCGAGACAGAGGCAGAGACACAGACAGAGACAGAGACACACACAGGGACAGAGACAGAGACGGAGAAAAAGACCGAGACAGAGGCAGAGACAGAGACAGAGACAGGGACAGAGACAGAGATACATGCATAGACAGAGACAGAGACAGCGACAGGGACAGGGACAGAGACGGAGGCAGAGGCAGAGACAGAGACAGAGACAGAGACAGAGACAGAGACAGAGACAGAAACAGAGACAGAGACAGATACGGGGACAGGGACAGAGGCAGAGACACAGACAGAGACAGAGACAGGGACAGAGACAGAGACAGAGACAGAGGCAGAGACAGAGACAGAGACAGAGACAGAGACAGATACGGGAACAGAGACAGAGGCAGATATAGAGATAGAGACAGAGACGGAGACAGAGGCAGAGACACAGACAGACACAAAGACAGAGACAGAGACAGAGACAGAGACAGAGACAGAGACAGAGACAGAGACAGAGACAGAGACAGAGACAGAGACAGGGACAGAGACAGCGACAGGGACTGGGAGAGGGACAGGGACAGAGACAGAGGCATGGACAGAGACAGAGACAGAGACAGAGACAGAGACAGAGACAGAGACAGAGACAGAGACAGAGACAGAGACAGAAACAGAGACAGAGACAGAGGCAGAGACAGAGACAGAGACAGAGACAGAGACAGAGACAGAGACAGAGACAGAGACAGAGACAGAGACAGAGACAGAGACAGAGACAGAGACAGAGACAGAGACGGAGACAGTGACAGAGACACAGACAGAGACAGAGACAGAGACAGGGACAGAGACAGAGACAGAGACGGAGACAAAGACCGAGACAGAGGCAGAGACACAGACAGAGGCAGAGACAGAGACAGAGACAGAGACAGAGACGGAGACAAAGACCGAGACAGAGGCAGAGACACAGACAGAGACAGAGACAGAGACAGAGACAGAGACAGAGACAGAGACAGAGACAGAGACAGAGACAGAGACAGAGACAGAGACAGAGACAGAGACAGAGACAGTGACAGAGACAGAGACAGAGACAGAGACAGAGACAGAGACAGAGACAGAGACAGAGACAGAGACAGAGACAGAGACAGAGACGGAGACAGAGACAGAGACACACGCATAGACAGAGACAGAGACAGCGACAGGGACAGGAACAGAGACAGAGGCAGAGGCAGAGACAGAGACAAAGACAGAGACAGAGACAGAGACACAGAGACAGAGACACAGAGACAGAGACACAGACACAGAGACACAGAGACAGAGACACTGAGACAGAGACACAGAGACAGCCATACGGAGAGAGAGGCAGAGACACAGAGACAGAGACAAGGAGACTTAGACACACAGACAAAGACACAGATACATAGGCACTGGGACATAGACACAGAGACCGATGCACAGAGACAGAGACAGAGACAGAGACAGACACAGAGACAGAGACAGAGGCAGAGACAGAGACGGAGGCAGAGACTGAGACTGAGACAGAGACAGAGACAGAGACATAGACAGAGACAGGGACGGAGACAAAGGCCGAGACAGAGGCAGAGACACAGACAGAGACAGAGACAGAGACGGAGACAAACACCGAGACAGAGGCAGAGACAGAGACGGAGACAAACACCGAGACAGAGGCAGAGACACAGACAGAAACAGAGACAGAGACAGAGGCAGAGGCAGAGGCAGAGACAGAGACAGAAACAGAAACAGAAACAGAGACAGAGACAGATACATAGACAGAGACAGAGACAGAGACAGAGACGGCGACCGGGACATGTAGAGGGACAGGGAACGAGACAGAGACAGAGGCAGAGACAGAGACAGAGACAGAGACAGAGACAGAGACAGAGACAGAGGCAGAGACAGAGACAGAGGCAGGGTCTCAGACAGAGACAGAGACAGAGACAGAGACAGAGACAGAGACAGAGACAGAGACAGAGACAGAGACAGGGACAGAGACAGAGACAGAGACAGAGACAGAGACAGAGACGGAGACAGTGACAGAGACAGAGACAGAGACAGATGCATAGACAGAGACAGAGACAGAGACAGAGACAGAGACAGCGACAGGGACAGGGAGAGAGACAGAGACAGGGACAGAGGCAGAGACAGAGACAGAGACAGAGACAGAGACAGAGACAGAGACAGAGACAGAGACAGAGACAGAGACAGAGACAGAGACAGAAACAGAGACAGAGACAGAGACAGAGACAGAGACAGAGACAGTGACAGAGACAGAGACAGAGACAGAGACAGAGACAGAGACAGAGACAGAGACAGAGACAGAGACAGAGACAGAGACGGAGACAGAGACAGAGACACACGCATAGACAGAGACAGAGACAGCGACAGGGACAGGAACAGAGACAGAGGCAGAGGCAGAGACAGAGACAAAGACAGAGACAGAGACAGAGACACAGAGACAGAGACACAGAGACAGAGACACAGACACAGAGACACAGAGACAGAGACACTGAGACAGAGACACAGAGACAGCCATACGGAGAGAGAGGCAGAGACACAGAGACAGAGACAAGGAGACTTAGACACAGAGACAAAGACACAGATACATAGGCACTGGGACATAGACACAGAGACCGATGCACAGAGACAGAGACAGAGACAGAGACAGACACAGAGACAGAGACAGAGGCAGAGACAGAGACGGAGGCAGAGACTGAGACTGAGACAGAGACAGAGACAGAGACATAGACAGAGACAGGGACAGAGACAAAGGCCGAGACAGAGGCAGAGACACAGACAGAGACAGAGACAGAGACGGAGACAAACACCGAGACAGAGGCAGAGACACAGACAGAAACAGAGACAGAGACAGAGGCAGAGGCAGAGGCAGAGACAGAGACAGAAACAGAAACAGAAACAGAGACAGAGACAGATACATAGACAGAGACAGAGACAGAGACAGAGACGGCGACCGGGACATGTAGAGGGACAGGGAACGAGACAGAGACAGAGGCAGAGACAGAGACAGAGACAGAGACAGAGACAGAAACAGAGACAGAGACAGAGACAGATACGGGAACAGAGACAGAGGCAGATATAGAGATAGAGACAGAGACGGAGACAGAGGCAGAGACACAGACAGAGACAAAGACAGAGACAGAGACAGAGACAGAGACAGAGACAGAGACATAGACAGAGACAGAGACAGAGACAGAGACAGAGACAGAGACAGAGACAGAGACAGTGACAGGGACAGAGACAGCGACAGGGACTGGGAGAGGGACAGGGACAGAGACAGAGGCATGGACAGAGACAGAGACAGAGACAGAGACAGAGACAGAGACAGAGACAGAGACAGAGACAGAAACAGAGACAGAGACAGAGGCAGAGACAGAGACAGAGACAGAGACAGAGACAGAGACAGAGACAGAGACAGAGACGGAGACAGTGACAGAGACACAGACAGAGACAGAGACAGAGACAGGGACAGAGACAGAGACGGAGACAAAGACCGAGACAGAGGCAGAGACACAGACAGAGGCAGAGACAGAGACAGAGACAGAGACAGAGACAGAGACAGAGACAGAGACAGAGACAGAGACAGAGACAGAGACAGAGACAGAGACAGAGACAGAGACAGTGACAGAGACAGAGACAGAGGCAGAGAGAGAGACAGAGACAGAGACAGAGACAGAGACAGAGACAGAGACAGAGACAGAGACGGAGACAGAGACAGAGACACACGCATAGACAGAGACAGAGACAGCGACAGGGACAGGAACAGAGACAGAGGCAGAGGCAGAGACAGAGACAAAGACAGAGACAGAGACAGAGACACAGAGACAGAGACACAGAGACAGAGACACAGACACAGAGACACAGAGACAGAGACACTGAGACAGAGACACAGAGACAGCCATACGGAGAGGGAGGCAGAGACACAGAGACAGAGACAAGGAGACTTAGACACAGAGACAAAGACACAGATACATAGGCACTGGGACATAGACACAGAGACCGATCCACAGAGACAGAGACAGAGACAGAGACAGACACAGAGACAGAGACAGAGGCAGAGACAGAGACGGAGGCAGAGACTGAGACTGAGACTGAGACAGAGACAGAGACAGAGATATAGACAGAGACAGGGACGGAGACAAAGGCCGAGACAGAGGCAGAGACACAGACAGAGACAGAGACAGAGACGGAGACAAACACCGAGACAGAGGCAGAGACACAGACAGAAACAGAGACAGAGACAGAGGCAGAGGCAGAGGCAGAGACAGAGACAGAGACAGAAACAGAAACAGAAACAGAGACAGAGACAGATACATAGACAGAGACAGAGACAGAGACAGAGACGGCGACCGGGACATGTAGAGGGACAGGGACAGAGACAGAGACAGAGGCAGAGACAGAGACAGAGACAGAGACAGAGACAGAAACAGAGACAGAGACAGAGACAGAGACAGGGACAGAGACAGAGACAGAGACGGAGACAAAGACCGAGACAGAGGCAGAGACACAGACAGAGGCAGAGACAGAGACAGAGACAGAGACAGAGACGGAGACAAAGACCGAGACAGAGGCAGAGACACAGACAGAGACAGAGACAGAGACAGAGACAGAGACAGAGACAGAGACAGAGACAGAGACAGAGACAGAGACAGAGACAGAGACAGAGACAGAGACAGAGACAGAGACAGAGACAGAGGCAGAGACAGTGACAGAGACAGAGACAGAGACAGAGACAGGGACAGAGACAGAGACAGAGACAGAGACAGAGACAGAGACAGAGACAGAGACAGAGACAGAGACAGAGACAGAGACAGAGACAGAGACAGAGACAGAGACAGAGACAGTGACAGAGACAGAGACAGAGACAGAGACAGAGACAGAGACAGAGACAGAGACAGAGACAGAGACAGAGACAGAGACGGAGACAGAGACAGAGACACACGCATAGACAGAGACAGAGACAGCGACAGGGACAGGAACAGAGACAGAGGCAGAGGCAGAGACAGAGACAAAGACAGAGACAGAGACAGAGACACAGAGACAGAGACACAGAGACAGAGACACAGACACAGAGACACAGAGACAGAGACACTGAGACAGAGACACAGAGACAGCCATACGGAGAGAGAGGCAGAGACACATAGACAGAGACAAGGAGACTTAGACACAGAGACAAAGACACAGATACATAGGCACTGGGACATAGACACAGAGACCGATGCACAGAGACAGAGACAGAGACAGAGACAGACACAGAGACAGAGACAGAGGCAGAGACAGAGACGGAGGCAGAGACTGAGACTGAGACAGAGACAGAGACAGAGACATAGACAGAGACAGGGACGGAGACAAAGGCCGAGACAGAGGCAGAGACACAGACAGAGACAGAGACAGAGACGGAGGCAAACACCGAGACAGAGGCAGAGACACAGACAGAAACAGAGACAGAGACAGAGGCAGAGGCAGAGGCAGAGGCAGAGACAGAGACAGAAACAGAAACAGAAACAGAGACAGAGACAGATACATAGACAGAGACAGAGACAGAGACAGAGACGGCGACCGGGACATGTAGAGGGACAGGGAACGAGACAGAGACAGAGGCAGAGACAGAGACAGAGACAGAGACAGAGACAGAAACAGAGACAGAGACAGAGACAGATACGGGAACAGAGACAGAGGCAGATATAGAGATAGAGACAGAGACGGAGACAGAGGCAGAGACACAGACAGAGACAAAGACAGAGACAGAGACAGAGACAGAGACAGAGACAGAGACAGAGACATAGACAGAGACAGAGACAGAGACAGAGACAGAGACAGAGACAGAGACAGAGACAGAGACAGTGACAGGGACAGAGACAGCGACAGGGACTGGGAGAGGGACAGGGACAGAGACAGAGGCATGGACAGAGACAGAGACAGAGACAGAGACAGAGACAGAGACAGAGACAGAGACAGAGACAGAGACAGAAACAGAGACAGAGACAGAGGCAGAGACAGAGACAGAGACAGAGACAGAGACAGAGACAGAGACAGAGACAGAGACAGAGACAGAGACAGAGACAGAGACAGAGACGGAGACAGTGACAGAGACACAGACAGAGACAGAGACAGAGACAGGGACAGAGACAGATACGGAGACAAAGACCGAGACAGAGGCAGAGACACAGACAGAGGCAGAGACAGAGACAGAGACAGAGACAGAGACAGAGACAGAGACAGAGACAGAGACAGAGACAGAGACAGAGACAGTGACAGAGACAGAGACAGAGACAGAGACAGAGACAGAGACAGAGACAGAGACAGAGACAGAGACAGAGACAGAGACACAGAGACAGAGACACAGACAAGGAGACACAGAGACAGAGACACTGAGACAGAGACACAGAGACAGCCATACGGAGAGAGAGGCAGAGACACAGAGACAGAGACAAGGAGACTTAGACACACAGACAAAGACACAGATACATAGGCACTGGGACATAGACACAGAGACCGATGCACAGAGACAGAGACAGAGACAGAGACAGACACAGAGACAGAGACAGAGGCAGAGACAGAGACGGAGGCAGAGACTGAGACTGAGACAGAGACAGAGACAGAGACATAGACAGAGACAGGGACGGAGACAAAGGCCGAGACAGAGGCAGAGACACAGACAGAGACAGAGACAGAGACGGAGACAAACACCGAGACAGAGGCAGAGACAGAGACGGAGACAAACACCGAGACAGAGGCAGAGACACAGACAGAAACAGAGACAGAGACAGAGGCAGAGGCAGAGGCAGAGACAGAGACAGAAACAGAAACAGAAACAGAGACAGAGACAGATACATAGACAGAGACAGAGACAGAGACAGAGACGGCGACCGGGACATGTAGAGGGACAGGGAACGAGACAGAGACAGAGGCAGAGACAGAGACAGAGACAGAGACAGAGACAGAGACAGAGACAGAGACAGAGGCAGAGACAGAGACAGAGGCAGGGTCTCAGACAGAGACAGAGACAGAGACAGAGACAGAGACAGAGACAGAGACAGAGACAGAGACAGAGACAGAGACAGAGACAGAGACAGAGACAGAGACAGAGACAGAGACAGAGACAGAGACAGAGACAGAGACAGAGACAGAGACAGAGACAGTGACAGAGACAGAGACAGAGACAGAGACAGAGACAGAGACAGAGACAGAGACAGAGACAGAGACAGAGACAGAGACGGAGACAGAGACAGAGACACACGCATAGACAGAGACAGAGACAGCGACAGGGACAGGAACAGAGACAGAGGCAGAGGCAGAGACAGAGACAAAGACAGAGACAGAGACAGAGACACAGAGACAGAGACACAGAGACAGAGACACAGACACAGAGACACAGAGACAGAGACACTGAGACAGAGACACAGAGACAGCCATACGGAGAGAGAGGCAGAGACACATAGACAGAGACAAGGAGACTTAGACACAGAGACAAAGACACAGATACATAGGCACTGGGACATAGACACAGAGACCGATGCACAGAGACAGAGACAGAGACAGAGACAGACACAGAGACAGAGACAGAGGCAGAGACAGAGACGGAGGCAGAGACTGAGACTGAGACAGAGACAGAGACAGAGACATAGACAGAGACAGGGACGGAGACAAAGGCCGAGACAGAGGCAGAGACACAGACAGAGACAGAGACAGAGACGGAGGCAAACACCGAGACAGAGGCAGAGACACAGACAGAAACAGAGACAGAGACAGAGGCAGAGGCAGAGGCAGAGACAGAGACAGAAACAGAAACAGAAACAGAGACAGAGACAGATACATAGACAGAGACAGAGACAGAGACAGAGACGGCGACCGGGACATGTAGAGGGACAGGGAACGAGACAGAGACAGAGGCAGAGACAGAGACAGAGACAGAGACAGAGACAGAAACAGAGACAGAGACAGAGACAGATACGGGAACAGAGACAGAGGCAGATATAGAGATAGAGACAGAGACGGAGACAGAGGCAGAGACACAGACAGAGACAAAGACAGAGACAGAGACAGAGACAGAGACAGAGACAGAGACAGAGACATAGACAGAGACAGAGACAGAGACAGAGACAGAGACAGAGACAGAGACAGAGACAGAGACAGTGACAGGGACAGAGACAGCGACAGGGACTGGGAGAGGGACAGGGACAGAGACAGAGGCATGGACAGAGACAGAGACAGAGACAGAGACAGAGACAGAGACAGAGACAGAGACAGAGACAGAGACAGAAACAGAGACAGAGACAGAGGCAGAGACAGAGACAGAGACAGAGACAGAGACAGAGACAGAGACAGAGACAGAGACAGAGACAGGGACAGAGACAGAGACAGAGACGGAGACAGTGACAGAGACACAGACAGAGACAGAGACAGAGACAGGGACAGAGACAGATACGGAGACAAAGACCGAGACAGAGGCAGAGACACAGACAGAGGCAGAGACAGAGACAGAGACAGAGACAGAGACAGAGACAGAGACAGAGACAGAGACAGAGACAGAGACAGAGACAGAGACAGTGACAGAGACAGAGACAGAGACAGAGACAGAGACAGAGACAGAGACAGAGACAGAGACAGAGACAGAGACAGAGACAGAGACAGAGACAGAGACGGAGACAGAGACAGAGACACACGCATAGACAGAGACAGAGACAGCGACAGGGACAGGAACAGAGACAGAGGCAGAGGCAGAGACGGAGACAAAGACAGAGACAGAGACAGAGACACAGAGACAGAGACACAGAGACAGAGACACAGACACAGAGACACAGAGACAGAGACACTGAGACAGAGACACAGAGACAGCCATACGGAGAGGGAGGCAGAGACACAGAGACAGAGACAAGGAGACTTAGACACAGAGACAAAGACACAGATACATAGGCACTGGGACATAGACACAGAGACCGATGCACAGAGACAGAGACAGAGACAGAGACAGACACAGAGACAGAGACAGAGGCAGAGACAGAGACGGAGGCAGAGACTGAGACTGAGACAGAGACAGAGACAGAGACATAGACAGAGACAGGGACGGAGACAAAGGCCGAGACAGAGGCAGAGACACAGACAGAGACAGAGACAGAGACGGAGACAAACACC
>CAMAOD020000252.1:767500-832500 GCA_945859595.2 Megachile willughbiella
CAGAGACAGAGACAGAGACAGATACAGAGACAGAGACAGAGACAGAGACAGAGACAGAGACAGAGACAGAGCCAGAGACAGAGACAGAGACAGAGACAGAGACAGAGACAGAGACAGAGACAGAGACAGAGACAGAGACAGAGACAGAGGCAGAGACAGAGACAGAGACAGAGACAGAGACAGAGGCAGAATCTCAGACAGAGAAAGAGACAGAGACAGAGACAGAGACAGAGGCAGAGACAGAGACAGAGACAGAGACAGAGACAGGGACAGAGACAGAGACAGAGACAGAGACAGAGACAGAGACAGAGACAGAGACAGAGACCGAGACAGAGACAGAGACAGAGGGAGAGACAGAGCCAGGGACGGAGACAGAGACAGAGACAGAGACAGAGACAGAGACAGAGACAGAGACAGAGACAGAGACCGAGACAGAGACAGAGACAGAGACAGAGACAGAGGCAGAGACAGAGACAGAGACAGAGACAGAGGCAGAGTCTCAGACAGAGAAAGAGACAGAGACAGAGACAGAGACAGAGACAGAGACAGAGGCAGAGACAGAGACAGAGACAGAGACAGAGACAGAGACAGAGACAGAGACAGAGGCAGAGACAGAGACAGAGACAGAGACAGAGACAGAGACAGAGGCAGAGTCTAAGACAGACAAAGAGACAGAGACAGACACAGAGACAGTGACAGAGGCAGAGACAGAGGCAGAGGCGGAGGCAGAGACAGAGACAGAGACGGAGACAGAGGCAGATACAGAGACAGAGGCAGAGAGAGAGGCAGAGACAGAGGCAGAGACAGAGACAGAGACAGAGACAGAGACAGAGACACAGACAGACGCAGAGACAGAGACAAAGAGACAGAGGCAGAGACACACAGACAGAGACCCAGAGACAGAGACAGAGACACAGACGGAGACAGAGAAGGAGGCAGAGACAGAGACAGAGGGAGAGACAGAGCCAGGGACGGAGACAGAGACAGAGACAGAGACAGAGACAGAGACAGAGACAGAGACAGAGACCGAGACAGAGACAGAGACAGAGACAGAGGCAGAGACAGAGACAGAGACAGAGACAGAGACAGAGACAGAGACAGAGACAGAGACAGAGACGGAGACAGTGACAGAGACACAGACAGAGACAGAGACAGAGACAGGGACAGAGACAGAGACGGAGACAAAGACCGAGACAGAGGCAGAGACACAGACAGAGGCAGAGACAGAGACAGAGACAGAGACAGAGACGGAGACAAAGACCGAGACAGAGGCAGAGACACAGACAGAGACAGAGAGAGAGACAGAGACAGAGACAGAGACAGAGACAGAGACAGAGACAGAGACAGAGACAGAGACAGAGACAGAGACAGAGACAGAGACAGAGACAGAGACAGAGACAGAGACAGGGACAGAGGCAGAGACAGAGACAGAGACAGAGACACAGACCAAGACAGAGACAGAGACGCAGACGGAGACAGAGAGAGAGGAGTAGACAGAGCAAGAGACAGAGACAGAGCCTGGGACGGAGACAGAGTCAGAGACAGAGGGAGAGCCAGCGACAGAAGCAGAGACAGAGACAGAGACCGAGACAGAGACAGAGACAGGGACAGAGACAGAGACAGAGACAGAGACAGAGACAGAGACAGAGGCAGAGACAGAGACAGAGACAGAGACAGAGACAGAGACAGAGACAGAGACAGAGACAGAGACAGAGACAGAGACAGAGACTGAGACAGAGACAGAGACAGAGGCAGAGTCTCAGACAGAGAAAGAGACAGAGAGAGAGACTGAGACAGAGACAGAGACAGAGACGGAGACAGAGACGGAGACAGGGACAGAGACAGAGACAGAGACAGAGACGGAGACAGAGCCAGAGACAGAGACAGAGACACAGACAGACGCAGAGACAGAGACAAAGAGACAGAGGCAGAGACACACAGACAGAGACCCAGAGACAGAGACAGAGACACAGACGGAGACAGAGAAGGAGGCAGAGTCAGAGACAGAGGGAGAGACAGAGCCAGGGACGGAGACAGAGACAGAGACAGAGACAGAGACAGAGACAGAGACAGAGACCGAGACAGAGACAGAGACAGAGACAGAGGCAGAGACAGAGACAGAGACAGAGACAGAGACAGAGACAGAGACAGAGACAGAGACAGAGACAGAGACAGAGACAGAGACAGAGACAGAGACAGAGACAGAGACAGAGACAGAGACAGAGACAGAGACAGAGACAGAGACAGAGACAGGGACAGAGGCAGAGACAGAGACAGAGACAGAGACAGAGACAGAGACACAGACCAAGACAGAGACAGAGACGCAGACGGAGACAGAGAGAGAGGAGTAGACAGAGCAAGAGACAGAGACAGAGCCTGGGACGGAGACAGAGTCAGAGACAGAGGGAGAGACAGCGACAGAAACAGAGACAGAGACAGAGACAGAGACAGAGACAGAGACAGAGACTGAGACAGAGACAGAGACAGAGACTGAGACAGAGACAGAGACAGAGGCAGAGTCTCAGACAGAGAAAGAGACAGAGAGAGAGACTGAGACAGAGACAGAGACAGAGACGGAGACAGAGACGGAGACAGAGACAGGGACAGAGACAGAGACAGAGACGGAGACAGAGCCAGAGACAGAGACAGAGACACAGACAGACGCAGAGACAGAGACAAGGAGACAGAGGCAGAGACACACAGACAGAGACCCAGAGACAGAGACAGAGACACAGACGGAGACAGAGAAGGAGGCAGAGACAGAGACAGAGGGAGAGACAGAGCCAGGGACGGAGACAGAGACAGAGACAGAGACAGAGACAGAGACAGAGACAGAGGCAGAGACCGAGACAGAGACAGAGACAGAGACAGAGGCAGAGACAGAGACAGAGACAGAGACAGAGGCAGAGTCTCAGACAGAGAAAGAGACAGAGACAGAGACAGAGACAGAGACAGAGGCAGAGACAGAGACAGAGACAGAGACAGAGACAGAGACAGAGACAGAGACAGAGACGGAGACAGAGACAGAGACAGAGACTGAGACAGAGACAGAGACAGAGACAGAGACAGAGACAGAGACAGAGACAGAGACAGAGACAGAGAAAGAGACAGAGACAGAGACAGAGACAGAGACAGAGACAGAGACAGAGACAGAGACAGAGACAGAGACAGAGACACAGACCAAGACAGAGACAGAGACGGAGACGGAGACAGTGACAGAGGAGTAGACAGAGACAGAGACAGAGACAGAGCCAGGGACGGAGACAGAGTCAGAGACAGAGGGAGAGACAGCGACAGAAACAGAGACAGAGACAGAGACAGAGACAGAGACAGAGACAGAGACATAGAGACATAGGCACGGAGGCAGAAATGCAGAGACAGAGACAAAGAGACAGAGGCAGAGACACACCGACAGAGACCCAGAGACTGGGACAGAGACACAGACGGAGACAGAGACGGAGGCAGAGACAGAGACAGACGGAGAGACAGAGCCAGGGACGGAGACAGAGACAGAGACAGAGACAGAGACAGAGACAGGGACAGAGACAGAGACCGAGACAGACGCAGAGACAGAGACGGAGACAGAGATAGAGACAGAGACAGAGACAGAGACAGAGACAGAGACAGAGACAGAGACAGAGACAGAGAGAGAGACAGAGACAGCGACAGAGACGGAGACAGAGACAGAGACAGAGACAGAGACAGAGACAGAGACAGAGACAGAGACAGAGACAGAGACAGAGACAGAGACAGAGGCAGAGACAGAGACAGAGACAGAGACAGAGGCAGAGTCTAAGACAGACAAAGAGACAGAGACAGACACAGAGACAGTGACAGAGGCAGAGACAGAGACAGAGGCGGAGGCAGAGACAGAGACAGAGACGGAGACAGAGGCAGATACAGAGACAGAGGCAGAGACAGAGGCAGAGACAGAGGTAGAGACAGAGACAGAGACAGAGACAGAGACAGAGACGGAGACAAATACAGAGACAGAGGCATAGACAGAGGCAGAGACAGAGACAGCGACAGGGACAAGGAGAGGGACAGGGACAGAGACAGAGGCAGAGACAGAGACAGAGACAGAGACAGAGACAGAGACAGAGACAGAGACGGAGACGGAGACAGAGACAGAGGAGTAGACAGAGACAGAGACAGAGACAGTGCCAGGGACGGAGACAGAGTCAGAGACAGAGGGACAGACAGCGACAGAAACAGAGACAGAGACAGAGACAGAGACAGAGACAGTGACAGAGACAGAGACAGAGACAGAGACAGAGACAGAGACAGAGACAGAGACAGAGACAGAGACAGAGACAGAGACAGAGACAGAGACAGAGACAGAGACAGAGACAGAGACAGAGACAGAGACAGAGACAGAGACAGAGACAGAGACAGAGACGGAGGCAGAGACTGAGACAGAGACAGAGACAGAGACACAGACAGAGACAGAGACAGATACAGAGAGAGAGACAGAGACAGAGACGGAGACAAATACAGAGACAGAGGCATAGACAGAGGCAGAGACAGAGGCAGCGACAGGGACAAGGAGAGGGACAGGGACAGAGACAGAGGCAGAGACAGAGACAGAGACAGAGACAGAGACAGAGACAGAGACAGAGACAGAGACAGAGACAGAGACAGAGACAGGGACAGAGACAGAGAGAGAGACAGAGACAGAGACAGAGACAGAGACAGAGACAGAGACAGAGACAGAGACAGAGACAGGGACAGAGACGGAGACGGAGACAAAGACCGAGACAGAGGCAGAGACACAGACAGAGGCAGAGACAGACACAGAGACAGAGACAGAGACGGAGACAAAGACCGAGACAGAGGCAGAGACACAGACAGAGACAGAGACAGAGACAGAGACAGAGACGGAGACAGAGACAGAGACAGAGGCAGAGACAGAGACGGAGACAGAGACAGAGACAGAGGCAGGGTCTCAGACAGAGAAAGAGACAGAGACAGAGACAGAGACGGATACGGAGACAGAGACAGAGACAGAGACAGAGACAGAGACAGAGACAGAGACAGAGACAGAGACAGAGACAGAGACAGAGACAGAGACAGAGACAGAGACAGAGACAGAGACAGAGACAGAGACAGAGACAGAGACAGAGACAGAGACGGAGACAGAGACAGAGACACATGCATAGACAGAGACAGAGACAGCGACAGGGACAGGGACAGAGACAGAGGCAGAGGCAGAGACAGAGACAGAGACAGAGACAGAGACAGAGGCAGAGACTCAGACAGAGAAAGGGACAGAGACAGAGACAGAGACAGATACGGAGACAGAGACAGAGACAGAGACAAAGACAGAGACAGAGACAGAGACAGAGACAGAGACAGAGACATAGACAGAGACAGGGACGGAGACAAAGGCCGAGACAAAGGCAGAGACACAGACAGAGACAGAGACAGAGACGGAGACAAACACCGAGACAGAGGCAGAGACACAGACAGAAATAGAGACAGAGACAGAGGCAGAGGCAGAGGCAGAGACAAAGACAGAGACAGAGACAGAAACAGAAACAGAAACAGAGACAGAGACAGATACATAGACAGAGACAGAGACGGAGACAGAGACAGCGACCGGGACATGTAGAGGGACAGAGACAGTGACAGAGACAGAGGCAGAGACAGAGACAGAGACACAGACAGAGACAGAAACAGAGACAGAGACAGAGACAGATACGGGAACAGAGGCAGAGACAGAAACAGGGACAGAGACAGAGACAGAGACAGAGACAGAGACAGAGACAGAGACAGAGACAGAGACAGAGACAGAGACAGAGACAGAGACGGAGACAGAGACAGAGACACACGCATAGACAGAGACAGAGACAGCGACAGGGACAGGGACAGAGACAGAGACAGAGGCAGAGGCAGAGACAGAGACAGAGACAGAGACAGAGACAGAGACAGAGACAGAGACAGAGACAGAGACAGAGACAGAGACAGAGACAGAGACAGAGACAGAGACAGAGACAGAGACAGAGACAGAGACAGAGACGGAGACAGTGACAGAGACACAGACAGAGACAGAGACAGAGACAGGGACAGAGACAGAGACAGAGACGGAGACAAAGACCGAGACAGAGGCAGAGACACAGACAGAGGCAGAGACAGGGACAGAGACAGAGACAGAGACGGAGACAAAGATCGAGACAGAGGCAGAGACACAGACAGAGACAGAGACAGAGACAGAGACAGAGACAGAGACAGAGACAGAGACAGAGACAGAGACAGAGACAGAGACAGAGACAGAGACAGAGACAGAGACAGAGACAGAGACAGAGACAGAGACAGTGACAGAGACAGAGACAGAGACAGAGACAGAGACAGAGACAGAGACAGAGACGGAGACAGAGACAGAGACACACGCATAGACAGAGACAGAGACAGCGACAGGGACAGGAACAGAGACAGAGGCAGAGGCAGAGACAGAGACAAAGACAGAGACAGAGACAGAGACACAGAGACAGAGACACAGAGACAGAGACACAGAGACAGAGACACAGACACAGAGACACAGAAACAGAGACACTGAGACAGAGACACAGAGACAGCCGTACGGAGAGAGAGGCAGAGACACAGAGACAGAGACAAGGAGACTTAGACACAGAGACAAAGACACAGATACATAGGCACTGGGACATAGACACAGAGACCGATGCACAGAGACAGAGACAGAGACAGAGACAGACACAGAGGCAGAGACAGAGGCAGAGACAGAGACGGAGGCAGAGACTGAGACTGAGACAGAGACAGAGACAGAGACATAGACAGAGACAGGGACGGAGACAAAGGCCGAGACAGAGGCAGAGACACAGACAGAGACAGAGACAGAGACGGAGACAAACACCGAGACAGAGGCAGAGACACAGACAGAAACAGAGACAGAGACAGAGGCAGAGGCAGAGGCAGAGACAGAGACAGAAACAGAAACAGAAACAGAGACAGAGACAGATACATAGACAGAGACAGAGACAGAGACAGAGACGGCGACCGGGACATGTAGAGGGACAGGGACAGAGACAGAGACAGAGGCAGAGACAGAGACAGAGACAGAGACAGAGACAGAAACAGAGACAGAGACAGAGACAGATACGGGAACAGAGACAGAGGCAGATATAGAGATAGAGACAGAGACGGAGACAGAGGCAGAGACACAGACAGAGACAAAGACAGAGACAGAGACAGAGACAGAGACAGAGACAGAGACAGAGACAGAGACAGAGACAGAGACAGAGACAGAGACAGAGACAGAGACAGAGACAGAGACAGAGACAGAGACAGAGACAGAGACAGGGACAGAGACAGCGACAGGGACTGGGAGAGGGACAGGGACAGAGACAGAGGCATGGACAGAGACAGAGACAGAGACAGAGACAGAGACAGAGACAGAGACAGAGACAGAGACAGAAACAGAGACAGAGACAGAGGCAGAGACAGAGACAGAGACAGAGACAGAGACAGAGACAGAGGCAGAGACAGAGACAGAGACAGAGACAGAGACAGAGACAGAGACAGAGACAGAGACAGAGACGGAGACAGTGACAGAGACACAGACAGAGACAGAGACAGAGACAGGGACAGAGACAGAGACGGAGACAAAGACCGAGACAGAGGCAGAGACACAGACAGAGGCAGAGACAGAGACAGAGACAGAGACAGAGACGGAGACAAAGACCGAGACAGAGGCAGAGACACAGACAGAGACAGAGACAGAGACAGAGACAGAGACAGAGACAGAGACAGAGACAGAGACAGAGACAGAAACAGAGACAGAGACAGAGGCAGAGACAGAGACAGAGACAGAGACAGAGACAGAGACAGAGACAGAGACAGAGACAGAGACAGAGACAGAGGCAGAGACAGAGACGGAGGCAGAGACAGAGACAGAGGCAGGGTCTCAGACAGAGAAAGAGACAGAGACAAAGACAGAGACGGATACGGAGACAGAGACAGAGACAGAGACAGAGACAGAGACAGAGCCAGAGACAGAGACAGAGACAGAGACAGAGACAGAGACAGAGACAGAGACAGAGACAGAGACAGAGACAGAGACAGAGACAGAGACAGAGACAGAGACGGAGACAAAGACCGAGACAGAGGCAGAGACACAGACAGAGACAGAGACAGAGACAGAGACAGAGACAGAGACAGAGGCAGAGACAGAGACAGAGACGGAGACAGAGACAGAGACAGAGGCAGGGTCTCAGACAGAGAAAGAGACAGAGAAAGAGACAGAGACAGAGACAGAGACGGATACGGAGACAGAGACAGAGACAGAGACAGAGACAGAGACAGAGACAGAGACAGAGACAGAGACAGAGACAGAGACAGAGACAGAGACAGAGACAGAGACAGAGACAGAGACAGAGACAGAGACAGAGACAGAGCCAGAGACAGAGACAGAGACAGAGACAGAGACAGAGACAGAGACAGAGACAGAGACAGAGACAGAGACAGAGACAGAGGCAGAGACAGAGACAGAGATAGAGACAGAGGCAGAATCTCAGACAGAGAAAGAGACAGAGACAGAGACAGAGACAGAGACAGAGGCAGAGACAGAGACAGAGACAGAGACAGAGACAGAGACGGAGAAAAAGACCGAGACAGAGGCAGAGACAGAGACAGAGACAGAGACAGAGACAGATGCATAGACAGAGACAGAGACAGAGACAGAGACAGAGACAGCGACAGGGACAGGGAGAGGGACAGGGACAGAGACAGAGATAGAGACAGAGACGGAGACAGTGACAGAGACGGAGACAGAGACAGAGACAGAGACAGAGACAGAGACAGAGACAGAGACAGAGACAGAGACAGAGACAGAGACAGAGACAGAGACAGAGACAGAGACAGAGACAGAGACAGAGACAGGGACAGAGACAGAGACAGAGACAGAGACAGAGACAGAGACGGAGA
Source organism: Megachile willughbiella (assembly GCA_945859595.2). Classification (NCBI taxonomy): domain Eukaryota; kingdom Metazoa; phylum Arthropoda; class Insecta; order Hymenoptera; family Megachilidae; genus Megachile; species Megachile willughbiella. The sequence goes on from CAMAOD020000252.1 coordinate 776,441, forward strand.
CAGTGACAGAGACGGAGACAGAGACAGAGACAGAGACAGAGACAGAGACAGAGACAGAGACGGAGACAGTGACAGAGACAGAGACAGAGACAGAGACAGAGACAGAGACAGATACGGGGACAGGGACAGAGGCAGAGACACAGACAGAGACAGAGACAGGGACAGAGACAGAGACAGAGACAGAGGCAGAGACAGAGACAGAGACAGAGACAGAGGCAGGGTCTCAGACAGAGACAGAGACAGAGACAGAGACAGAGACAGAGACAGAGACAAAGACAAAGACATTGACAGAGACAGAGACAGAGACACAGACAGAGACAGGGACAGAGACGGAGACAAAGACCGAGACAGAGGCTGAGACACAGACAGAGACAGAGACAGAGACAGAGACGGAGGCAGAGACAGAGACAGAGACAGAGACAGAGACAGAGACAGAGACAGAGACAGACACAGACACAGAGACAGAGGCAGGGTCTCACACAGCGAAAGAGACAGAGACAGAGACAGAGACAGAGACAGAGACAGAAACAGAGACAGAGACAGAGACAGAGACTGAGACAGACACAGACACAGAGACAGAGACAGAGACAGAGACAGAGACAGATGCATAGACAGAGACAGAGACAGAGACAGAGACAGAGACAGCGACAGGGACAGGGAGAGGGACAGGGACAGAGACAGAGGCAGAGGCAGAGACAGAGACAGAGACAGAGACAGAGACAGAAACAGAGACAGAGACAGATACGTGGACAGGGACAGAGGCAGAGACACAGACAGAGACAGAGACAGGGACAGAGACAGAGACAGAGACAGAGACAGAGGCAGAGACAGAGACAGAGACAGAGACAGAAGCAGGGTGTCAGACAGAGACAGAGACAGAGACAGAGACAGAGACAGAGACAGAGACAGAGACAGAGACAGAGACAGAGACAGAGACAGAGACAGAGACAGAGACAGAGACAGAGACAGAGACAGAGACAGAGACAGAGACAGAGACAGAGACGGAGACAGTGACAGAGACAGAGACAGAGACAGAGACAGAGACAGAGACAGAGACAGAAACAGAGACAGAGGCAGAAACAGAGACAGAAACAGAGGCTGAGACAGAGACGGAGACAAACACCGAGACAGAGGCAGAGACACAGACAGAAATAGAGACAGAGACAGAGGCAGAGGCAGAGGCAGAGACAAAGACAGAGACAGAAACAGAAACAGAAACAGAGACAGAGACAGATACATAGACAGAGACAGAGACGGAGACAGAGACAGCGACCGGGACATGTAGAGGGACAGAGACAGTGACAGAGACAGAGACAGGGACGGAGACAAAGGCCGAGACAGAGGCAGAGACACAGACAGAGACAGAGACAGAGACGGAGACAAACACCGAGACAGAGGCAGAGACACAGACAGAAACAGAGACAGAGACAGAGGCAGAGGCAGAGGCAGAGACAGAGACAGAAACAGAAACAGAAACAGAGACAGAGACAGATACATAGACAGAGACAGAGACAGAGACAGAGACGGCGACCGGGACATGTAGAGGGACAGGGACAGAGACAGAGACAGAGGCAGAGACAGAGACAGAGACAGAGACAGAGACAGAAACAGAGACAGAGACAGAGACAGATACGGGAACAGAGACAGAGGCAGATATAGAGATAGAGACAGAGACGGAGACAGAGGCAGAGACACAGACAGAGACAAAGACAGAGACAGAGACAGAGACAGAGACAGAGACAGAGACAGAGACAGAGACAGAGACAGAGACAGAGACAGAGACAGAGACAGAGACAGAGACAGAGACAGAGACAGAGACAGGGACAGAGACAGCGACAGGGACTGGGAGAGGGACAGGGACAGAGACAGAGGCATGGACAGAGACAGAGACAGAGACAGAGACAGAGACAGAGACAGAGACAGAGACAGAGACAGAGACAGAAACAGAGACAGAGACAGAGGCAGAGACAGAGACAGAGACAGAGACAGAGACAGAGACAGAGGCAGAGACAGAGACAGAGACAGAGACAGAGACAGAGACAGAGACAGAGACAGAGACAGAGACAGAGACAGAGACAGAGACGGAGACAGTGACAGAGACACAGACAGAGACAGAGACAGAGACAGGGACAGAGACAGAGACGGAGACAAAGACCGAGACAGAGGCAGAGACACAGACAGAGGCAGAGACAGAGACAGAGACAGAGACAGAGACGGAGACAAAGACCGAGACAGAGGCAGAGACACAGACAGAGACAGAGACAGAGACAGAGACAGAGACAGAGACAGAGACAGAGACACAGACCAAGACAGAGACAGAGACGCAGACGGAGACAGAGAGAGAGGAGTAGACAGAGCAAGAGACAGAGACAGAGACTGGGACGGAGGCAGAGACTGAGACAGAGACAGAGACAGAGACACAGACAGAGACAGAGACAGAGACAGAGACAGAGACAGAGACAGAGACGGAGACAGAGACAGAGACAGAGACAGAGACAGAAACAGAGACAGAGACAGAGACAGATACGGGAACAGAGACAGAGGCAGATATAGAGATAGAGACAGAGACGGAGACAGAGGCAGAGACACAGACAGAGACAAAGACAGAGACAGAGACAGAGACGGAGACAAAGACCGAGACAGAGGCAGAGACACAGACAGAGACAGAGACAGAGACAGAGACAGAGACAGAGACAGAGACAGAGACACAGACCAAGACAGAGACAGAGACGCAGACGGAGACAGAGAGAGAGGAGTAGACAGAGCAAGAGACAGAGACAGAGACTGGGACGGAGGCAGAGACTGAGACAGAGACAGAGACAGAGACACAGACAGAGACAGAGACAGAGACAGAGACAGAGACAGAGACAGAGACGGAGGCAGAGACAGAGACAGAGGAGTAGACAGAGACAGAGACAGAGACAGTGCCAGGGACGGAGACAGAGTCAGAGACAGAGGGACAGACAGCGACAGAAACAGAGACAGAGACAGAGGCAGAGGCAGAGGCAGAGACAAAGACAGAGACAGAAACAGAAACAGAAACAGAGACAGAGACAGATACATAGACAGAGACAGAGACGGAGACAGAGACAGCGACCGGGACATGTAGAGGGACAGAGACAGTGACAGAGACAGAGGCAGAGACAGAGACAGAGACAGAGACAGAGACAGAAACAGAGACAGAGACAGAGACAGATACGGGAACAGAGGCAGAGACAGAAACAGGGACAGAGACAGAGACAGAGACAGAGACAGAGACAGAGACAGAGACAGAGACAGAGACAGAGACAGAGACAGAGACAGAGACAGAGACAGAGACAGAGACAGAGACGGAGACAGAGACAGAGACACACGCATAGACAGAGACAGAGACAGCGACAGGGACAGGGACAGAGACAGAGACAGAGGCAGAGGCAGAGACAGAGACAGAGACAGAGACAGAGACAGAGACAGAGACAGAGACAGAGACAGAGACAGAGACAGAGACAGAGACAGAGACAGAGACAGAGACAGAGACAGAGACAGAGACGGAGACAGTGACAGAGACACAGACAGAGACAGAGACAGAGACAGGGACAGAGACAGAGACAGAGACGGAGACAAAGACCGAGACAGAGGCAGAGACACAGACAGAGGCAGAGACAGAGACAGAGACAGAGACAGAGACAGAGACGGAGACAAAGATCGAGACAGAGGCAGAGACACAGACAGAGACAGAGACAGAGACAGAGACAGAGACAGAGACAGAGACAGAGACAGAGACAGAGACAGAGACAGAGACAGAGACAGAGACAGAGACAGAGACAGAGACAGAGACAGAGACAGAGACAGTGACAGAGACAGAGACAGAGACAGAGACAGAGACAGAGACAGAGACGGAGACAGAGACAGAGACACACGCATAGACAGAGACAGAGACAGCGACAGGGACAGGAACAGAGACAGAGGCAGAGGCAGAGACAGAGACAAAGACAGAGACAGAGACAGAGACACAGAGACAGAGACACAGAGACAGAGACACAGAGACAGAGACACAGACACAGAGACACAGAAACAGAGACACTGAGACAGAGACACAGAGACAGCCATACGGAGAGAGAGGCAGAGACACAGAGACAGAGACAAGGAGACTTAGACACAGAGACAAAGACACAGATACATAGGCACTGGGACATAGACACAGAGACCGATGCACAGAGACAGAGACAGAGACAGAGACAGACACAGAGGCAGAGACAGAGGCAGAGACAGAGACGGAGGCAGAGACTGAGACTGAGACAGAGACAGAGACAGAGACATAGACAGAGACAGGGACGGAGACAAAGGCCGAGACAGAGGCAGAGACACAGACAGAGACAGAGACAGAGACGGAGACAAACACCGAGACAGAGGCAGAGACACAGACAGAAACAGAGACAGAGACAGAGGCAGAGGCAGAGGCAGAGACAGAGACAGAAACAGAAACAGAAACAGAGACAGAGACAGATACATAGACAGAGACAGAGACAGAGACAGAGACGGCGACCGGGACATGTAGAGGGACAGGGACAGAGACAGAGACAGAGGCAGAGACAGAGACAGAGACAGAGACAGAGACAGAAACAGAGACAGAGACAGAGACAGATACGGGAACAGAGACAGAGGCAGATATAGAGATAGAGACAGAGACGGAGACAGAGGCAGAGACACAGACAGAGACAAAGACAGAGACAGAGACAGAGACAGAGACAGAGACAGAGACAGAGACAGAGACAGAGACAGAGACAGAGACAGAGACAGAGACAGAGACAGAGACAGAGACAGAGACAGGGACAGAGACAGCGACAGGGACTGGGAGAGGGACAGGGACAGAGACAGAGGCATGGACAGAGACAGAGACAGAGACAGAGACAGAGACAGAGACAGAGACAGAGACAGAAACAGAGACAGAGACAGAGGCAGAGACAGAGACAGAGACAGAGACAGAGACAGAGACAGAGGCAGAGACAGAGACAGAGACAGAGACAGAGACAGAGACAGAGACAGAGACAGAGACAGAGACAGAGACAGAGACAGAGACGGAGACAGTGACAGAGACACAGACAGAGACAGAGACAGAGACAGGGACAGAGACAGAGACGGAGACAAAGACCGAGACAGAGGCAGAGACACAGACAGAGGCAGAGACAGAGACAGAGACAGAGACAGAGACGGCGACCGGGACATGTAGAGGGACAGGGACAGAGACAGAGACAGAGGCAGAGACAGAGACAGAGACAGAGACAGAGACAGAAACAGAGACAGAGACAGAGACAGATACGGGAACAGAGACAGAGGCAGATATAGAGATAGAGACCGAGACGGAGACAGAGGCAGAGACACAGACAGAGACAAAGACAGAGACAGAGACAGAGACAGAGACAGAGACAGAGACAGAGACAGAGACAGAGACAGAGACAGAGACAGAGACAGAGACAGAGACAGGGACAGAGACAGCGACAGGGACTGGGAGAGGGACAGGGACAGAGACAGAGGCATGGACAGAGACAGAGACAGAGACAGAGACAGAGACAGAGACAGAGACAGAGACAGAGACAGAAACAGAGACAGAGACAGAGGCAGAGACAGAGACAGAGACAGAGACAGAGACAGAGACAGAGGCAGAGACACACAGACAGAGACCCAGAGACAGAGACAGAGACACAGACGGAGACAGAGAAGGAGGCAGAGACAGAGACAGAGGGAGAGACAGAGCCAGGGACGGAGACAGAGACAGAGACAGAGACAGAGACAGAGACCGAGACAGAGACCGAGACAGAGACAGAGACAGAGACAGAGGCAGAGACAGAGACAGAGACAGAGACAGAGACAGAGACAGAGACAGAGACAGAGACAGAGACAGAGACAGAGACGGAGACAGTGACAGAGACACAGACAGAGACGGAGACAGAGACAGGGACAGAGACAGAGACGGAGACAAAGACCGAGACAGAGGCAGAGACACAGACAGAGGCAGAGACAGAGACAGAGACAGAGACAGAGACGGAGACAAAGACCGAGACAGAGGCAGAGACACAGACAGAGACAGAGACAGAGACAGAGACAGAGACAGAGGCAGAGACAGAGACAGAGACAGAAACAGAGACAGAGACAGAGGCAGAGACAGAGACAGAGACAGAGACAGAGACAGAGACAGAGACAGAGACAGAGACAGAGACAGAGGCAGAGACAGAGACAGAGACAGAGACAGAGACGGAGACAGTGACAGAGACACAGACAGAGACAGAGACAGAGACAGGGACAGAGACAGAGACGGAGACAAAGACCGAGACAGAGGCAGAGACACAGACAGAGGCAGAGACAGAGACAGAGACAGAGACAGAGACAGAGACGGAGACAAAGACCGAGACAGAGGCAGAGACACAGACAGAGACAGAGACAGAGACAGAGACAGAGACAGAGACAGAGGCAGAGACAGAGACGGAGGCAGAGACAGAGACAGAGGCAGGGTCTCAGACAGAGAAAGAGACAGAGACAAAGACAGAGACGGATACGGAGACAGAGACAGAGACAGAGACAGAGACAGAGACAGAGCCAGAGACAGAGACAGAGACAGAGACAGAGACAGAGACAGAGACAGAGACAGAGACAGATACAGAGACAGAGACAGAGACAGAGACAGAGACAGAGACAGAGACGGAGACAAAGACCGAGACAGAGGCAGAGACACAGACAGAGACAGAGACAGAGACAGAGACAGAGACAGAGACAGAGGCAGAGACAGAGACAGAGACGGAGACAGAGACAGAGACAGAGGCAGGGTCTCAGACAGAGAAAGAGACAGAGAAAGAGACAGAGACAGAGACAGAGACGGATACGGAGACAGAGACAGAGACAGAGACAGAGACAGAGACAGAGACAGAGACAGAGACAGAGACAGAGACAGAGACAGAGACAGAGACAGAGACAGAGACAGAGACAGAGACAGAGACAGAGACAGAGACAGAGACAGAGCCAGAGACAGAGACAGAGACAGAGACAGAGACAGAGACAGAGACAGAGACAGAGACAGAGACAGAGACAGAGACAGAGGCAGAGACAGAGACAGAGATAGAGACAGAGGCAGAATCTCAGACAGAGAAAGAGACAGAGACAGAGACAGAGACAGAGACAGAGGCAGAGACAGAGACAGAGACAGAGACAGAGACAGAGACGGAGAAAAAGACCGAGACAGAGGCAGAGACAGAGACAGAGACAGAGACAGAGACAGATGCATAGACAGAGACAGAGACAGAGACAGAGACAGAGACAGCGACAGGGACAGGGAGAGGGACAGGGACAGAGACAGAGATAGAGACAGAGACGGAGACAGTGACAGAGACGGAGACAGAGACAGAAACAGAGACAGAGACAGAGACAGAGACTGAGACAGACACAGACACAGAGACAGAGACAGAGACAGAGACAGAGACAGAGACAGATGCATAGACAGAGACAGAGACAGAGACAGAGACAGAGACAGCGACAGGGACAGGGAGAGGGACAGGGACAGAGACAGAGGCAGAGGCAGAGACAGAGACAGAGACAGAGACAGAGACAGAAACAGAGACAGAGACAGATACGTGGACAGGGACAGAGGCAGAGACACAGACAGAGACAGAGACAGGGACAGAGACAGAGACAGAGACAGAGGCAGAGACAGAGACAGAGACAGAGACAGAAGCAGGGTGTCAGACAGAGACAGAGACAGAGACAGAGACAGAGACAGAGACAGAGACAGAGACAGAGACAGAGACAGAGACAGAGACAGAGACAGAGACAGAGACAGAGACAGAGACAGAGACAGAGACAGAGACAGAGACGGAGACAGTGACAGAGACAGAGACAGAGACAGAGACAGAGACAGAGACAGAGACAGAAACAGAGACAGAGGCAGAAACAGAGACAGAAACAGAGGCTGAGACAGAGACGGAGACAAACACCGAGACAGAGGCAGAGACACAGACAGAAATAGAGACAGAGACAGAGGCAGAGGCAGAGGCAGAGACAAAGACAGAGACAGAAACAGAAACAGAAACAGAGACAGAGACAGATACATAGACAGAGACAGAGACGGAGACAGAGACAGCGACCGGGACATGTAGAGGGACAGAGACAGTGACAGAGACAGAGGCAGAGACAGAGACAGAGACAGAGACAGAGACAGAAACAGAGACAGAGACAGAGACAGATACGGGAACAGAGGCAGAGACAGAAACAGGGACAGAGACAGAGACAGAGACAGAGACAGAGACAGAGACAGAGACAGAGACAGAGACAGAGACAGAGACAGAGACAGAGACAGAGACGGAGACAGAGACAGAGACACACGCATAGACAGAGACAGAGACAGCGACAGGGACAGGGACAGAGACAGAGGCAGAGGCAGAGACAGAGACAGAGACAGAGACAGAGACAGAGACAGAGACAGAGACAGAGACAGAGACAGAGACAGAGACAGAGACAGAGACAGAGACAGAGACAGAGACAGAGACAGAGACAGAGACAGAGACAGAGACGGAGACAGTGACAGAGACACAGACAGAGACAGAGACAGAGACAGGGACAGAGACAGAGACAGAGACGGAGACAAAGACCGAGACAGAGGCAGAGACACAGACAGAGGCAGAGACAGAGACAGAGACAGAGACAGAGACGGAGACAAAGATCGAGACAGAGGCAGAGACACAGACAGAGACAGAGACAGAGACAGAGACAGAGACAGAGACAGAGACAGAGACAGAGACAGAGACAGAGACAGAGACAGAGACAGAGACAGAGACAGAGACAGAGACAGAGACAGAGACAGAGACAGAGACAGAGACAGAGACAGAGACAGTGACAGAGACAGAGACAGAGACAGAGACAGAGACAGAGACAGAGACAGAGACAGAGACAGAGACAGAGACGGAGACAGAGACAGAGACACACGCATAGACAGAGACAGAGACAGCGACAGGGACAGGAACAGAGACAGAGGCAGAGGCAGAGACAGAGACAAAGACAGAGACAGAGACAGAGACACAGAGACAGAGACACAGAGACAGAGACACAGAGACAGAGACACAGACACAGAGACACAGAAACAGAGACACTGAGACAGAGACACAGAGACAGCCATACGGAGAGAGAGGCAGAGACACAGAGTCAGAGACAAGGAGACTTAGACACAGAGACAAAGACACAGATACATAGGCACTGGGACATAGACACAGAGACCGATGCACAGAGACAGAGACAGAGACAGAGACAGACACAGGGACAGAGACAGAGGCAGAGACAGAGACGGAGGCAGAGACTGAGACTGAGACAGAGACAGAGACAGAGACATAGACAGAGACAGGGACGGAGACAAAGGCCGAGACAGAGGCAGAGACACAGACAGAGACAGAGACAGAGACGGAGACAAACACCGAGACAGAGGCAGAGACACAGACAGAAACAGAGACAGAGACAGAGACAGAGACAGAGACAGAGACAGAGACAGAGACAGAGACAGAGACAGAGACAGAGACAGAGACAGAGACAGAGACAGAGACAGGGACAGAGAAAGCGACAGGGACTGGGAGAGGGACAGGGACAGAGACAGAGGCATGGACAGAGACAGAGACAGAGACAGAGACAGAGACAGAGACAGAGACAGAGACAGAGACAGAAACAGAGACAGAGACAGAGGCAGAGACAGAGACAGAGACAGAGACAGAGACAGAGACAGAGGCAGAGACAGAGACAGAGACAGAGACAGAGACAGAGACAGAGACAGAGACAGAGACAGAGACAGAGACAGAGACAGAGACGGAGACAGTGACAGAGACACAGACAGAGACAGAGACAGAGACAGGGACAGAGACAGAGACGGAGACAAAGACCGAGACAGAGGCAGAGACACAGACAGAGGCAGAGACAGAGACAGAGATGGAGACAGAGACGGAGACAAAGACCGAGACAGAGGCAGAGACACAGACAGAGACAGAGACAGAGACAGAGACAGAGACAGAGACAGAGACAGAGACAGAGACAGAAACAGAGACAGAGACAGAGGCAGAGACAGAGACAGAGACAGAGACAGAGACAGAGACAGAGACAGAGACAGAGACAGAGACAGAGACACAGACCAAGACAGAGACAGAGACGCAGACGGAGACAGAGAGAGAGGAGTAGACAGAGCAAGAGACAGAGACAGAGACTGGGACGGAGACAGAGTCAGAGACAGAGGGAGAGACAGCGACAGAAACAGAGACAGAGACAGAGACCGAGACAGAGACAGAGACAGGGACAGAGACAGAGACAGAGACAGAGACAGAGACAGAGACAGAGACAGAGACAGAGACAGAGACGGAGACAGAGCCAGATACAGAGACAGAGACACAGACAGACGCAGAGACAGAGACAAAGAGACAGAGGCAGAGACACACAGACAGAGACCCAGAGACAGAGACAGAGACACAGACGGAGACAGAGAAGGAGGCAGAGACAGAGACAGAGGGAGAGACAGAGCCAGGGACGGAGACAGAGACAGAGACAGAGACAGAGACAGAGACCGAGACAGAGACCGAGACAGAGACAGAGACAGAGACAGAGGCAGAGACAGAGACAGAGACAGAGACAGAGACAGAGACAGAGACAGAGACAGAGACAGAGACAGAGACAGAGACGGAGACAGTGACAGAGACACAGACAGAGACGGAGACAGAGACAGGGACAGAGACAGAGACGGAGACAAAGACCGAGACAGAGGCAGAGACACAGACAGAGGCAGAGACAGAGACAGAGACAGAGACAGAGACGGAGACAAAGACCGAGACAGAGGCAGAGACACAGACAGAGACAGAGACAGAGACAGAGACAGAGACAGAGGCAGAGACAGAGACAGAGACAGAAACAGAGACAGAGACAGAGGCAGAGACAGAGACAGAGACAGAGACAGAGACAGAGACAGAGACAGAGACAGAGACAGAGACAGAGACAGAGACAGAGACAGAGACAGAGACAGAGACGGAGACAGTGACAGAGACACAGACAGAGACAGAGACAGAGACAGGGACAGAGACAGAGACGGAGACAAAGACCGAGACAGAGGCAGAGACACAGACAGAGGCAGAGACAGAGACAGAGACAGAGACAGAGACAGAGACAGAGACGGAGACAAAGACCGAGACAGAGGCAGAGACACAGACAGAGACAGAGACAGAGACAGAGACAGAGACAGAGACAGAGGCAGAGACAGAGACGGAGGCAGAGACAGAGACAGAGGCAGGGTCTCAGACAGAGAAAGAGACAGAGACAAAGACAGAGACGGATACGGAGACAGAGACAGAGACAGAGACAGAGACAGAGACAGAGCCAGAGACAGAGACAGAGACAGAGACAGAGACAGAGACAGAGACAGAGACAGAGACAGAGACAGAGACAGAGACAGAGACAGAGACAGAGACAGAGACGGAGACAAAGACCGAGACAGAGGCAGAGACACAGACAGAGACAGAGACAGAGACAGAGACAGAGACAGAGACAGAGACAGAGGCAGAGACAGAGACAGAGACGGAGACAGAGACAGAGACAGAGGCAGGGTCTCAGACAGAGAAAGAGACAGAGAAAGAGACAGAGACAGAGACAGAGACGGATACGGAGACAGAGACAGAGACAGAGACAGAGACAGAGACAGAGACAGAGACAGAGACAGAGACAGAGACAGAGACAGAGACAGAGACAGAGACAGAGACAGAGACAGAGACAGAGACAGAGACAGAGACAGAGCCAGAGACAGAGACAGAGACAGAGACAGAGACAGAGACAGAGACAGAGACAGAGACAGAGACAGAGACAGAGACAGAGGCAGAGACAGAGACAGAGATAGAGACAGAGGCAGAATCTCAGACAGAGAAAGAGACAGAGACAGAGACAGAGACAGAGACAGAGGCAGAGACAGAGACAGAGACAGAGACAGAGACAGAGACGGAGAAAAAGACCGAGACAGAGGCAGAGACAGAGACAGAGACAGAGACAGAGACAGATGCATAGACAGAGACAGAGACAGAGACAGAGACAGAGACAGCGACAGGGACAGGGAGAGGGACAGGGACAGAGACAGAGATAGAGACAGAGACGGAGACAGTGACAGAGACGGAGACAGAGACAGAGACAGAGACAGAGACAGAGACAGAGACAGAGACAGAGACAGAGACAGAGACAGAGACAGAGACAGAGACAGAGACAGAGACAGAGACAGAGACAGAGACAGAGACAGGGACAGAGACAGAGACAGAGACAGAGACAGAGACAGAGACGGAGACAGTGACAGAGACGGAGACAGAGACAGAGACAGAGACAGAGACAGAGACAGAGACGGAGACAGTGACAGAGACAGAGACAGAGACAGAGACAGAGACAGAGACAGATACGGGGACAGGGACAGAGGCAGAGACACAGACAGAGACAGAGACAGGGACAGAGACAGAGACAGAGACAGAGGCAGAGACAGAGACAGAGACAGAGACAGAGGCAGGGTCTCAGACAGAGACAGAGACAGAGACAGAGACAGAGACAGAGACAGAGACAAAGACAAAGACATTGACAGAGACAGAGACAGAGACACAGACAGAGACAGGGACAGAGACGGAGACAAAGACCGAGACAGAGGCTGAGACACAGACAGAGACAGAGACAGAGACAGAGACGGAGGCAGAGACAGAGACAGAGACAGAGACAGAGACAGAGACAGAGACAGAGACAGACACAGACACAGAGACAGAGGCAGGGTCTCACACAGCGAAAGAGACAGAGACAGAGACAGAGACAGAGACAGAGACAGAAACAGAGACAGAGACAGAGACAGAGACTGAGACAGACACAGACACAGAGACAGAGACAGAGACAGAGACAGAGACAGATGCATAGACAGAGACAGAGACAGAGACAGAGACAGAGACAGCGACAGGGACAGGGAGAGGGACAGGGACAGAGACAGAGGCAGAGGCAGAGACAGAGACAGAGACAGAGACAGAGACAGAAACAAAGACAGAGACAGATACGTGGACAGGGACAGAGGCAGAGACACAGACAGAGACAGAGACAGGGACAGAGACAGAGACAGAGACAGAGGCAGAGACAGAGACAGAGACAGAGACAGAAGCAGGGTGTCAGACAGAGACAGAGACAGAGACAGAGACAGAGACAGAGACAGAGACAGAGACAGAGACAGAGACAGAGACAGAGACAGAGACAGAGACAGAGACAGAGACAGAGACAGAGACAGAGACAGAGACAGAGACAGAGACAGAGACGGAGACAGTGACAGAGACAGAGACAGAGACAGAGACAGAGACAGAGACAGAGACAGAAACAGAGACAGAGGCAGAAACAGAGACAGAAACAGAGGCTGAGACAGAGACGGAGACAAACACCGAGACAGAGGCAGAGACACAGACAGAAATAGAGACAGAGACAGAGGCAGAGGCAGAGGCAGAGACAAAGACAGAGACAGAAACAGAAACAGAAACAGAGACAGAGACAGATACATAGACAGAGACAGAGACGGAGACAGAGACAGCGACCGGGACATGTAGAGGGACAGAGACAGTGACAGAGACAGAGGCAGAGACAGAGACAGAGACAGAGACAGAGACAGAAACAGAGACAGAGACAGAGACAGATACGGGAACAGAGGCAGAGACAGAAACAGGGACAGAGACAGAGACAGAGACAGAGACAGAGACAGAGACAGAGACAGAGACAGAGACAGAGACAGAGACAGAGACAGAGACGGAGACAGAGACAGAGACACACGCATAGACAGAGACAGAGACAGCGACAGGGACAGGGACAGAGACAGAGACAGAGGCAGAGGCAGAGACAGAGACAGAGACAGAGACAGAGACAGAGACAGAGACAGAGACAGAGACAGAGACAGAGACAGAGACAGAGACAGAGACAGAGACAGAGACAGAGACAGAGACAGAGACGGAGACAGTGACAGAGACACAGACAGAGACAGAGACAGAGACAGGGACAGAGACAGAGACAGAGACGGAGACAAAGACCGAGACAGAGGCAGAGACACAGACAGAGGCAGAGACAGAGACAGAGACAGAGACAGAGACGGAGACAAAGATCGAGACAGAGGCAGAGACACAGACAGAGACAGAGACAGAGACAGAGACAGAGACAGAGACAGAGACAGAGACAGAGACAGAGACAGAGACAGAGACAGAGACAGAGACAGAGACAGAGACAGTGACAGAGACAGAGACAGAGACAGAGACAGAGACAGAGACAGAGACAGAGACAGAGACAGAGACAGAGACAGAGACGGAGACAGAGACAGAGACACACGCATAGACAGAGACAGAGACAGCGACAGGGACAGGAACAGAGACAGAGGCAGAGGCAGAGACAGAGACAAAGACAGAGACAGAGACAGAGACACAGAGACAGAGACACAGAGACAGAGACACAGAGACAGAGACACAGACACAGAGACACAGAAACAGAGACACTGAGACAGAGACACAGAGACAGCCATACGGAGAGAGAGGCAGAGACACAGAGTCAGAGACAAGGAGACTTAGACACAGAGACAAAGACACAGATACATAGGCACTGGGACATAGACACAGAGACCGATGCACAGAGACAGAGACAGAGACAGAGACAGAGACAGAGACAGAGGCAGAGACAGAGACAGAGACAGAGACAGAGACAGAGACAGAGACAGAGACAGAGACAGAGACAGAGACAGAGACAGAGACGGAGACAGTGACAGAGACACAGACAGAGACAGAGACAGAGACAGGGACAGAGACAGAGACGGAGACAAAGACCGAGACAGAGGCAGAGACACAGACAGAGGCAGAGACAGAGACAGAGACAGAGACAGAGACGGAGACAAAGACCGAGACAGAGGCAGAGACACAGACAGAGACAGAGACAGAGACAGAGACAGAGACAGAGACAGAGACAGAGACAGAGACAGAGACAGAGACAGAGACGGAGACAGAGACAGAGACACACGCATAGACAGAGACAGAGACAGCGACAGGGACAGGGACAGAGACAGAGACAGAGGCAGAGGCAGAGACAGAGACAGAGACAGAGACAGAGACAGAGACAGAGACAGAGACAGAGACAGAGACAGAGACAGAGACAGAGACAGAGACAGAGACAGAGACAGAGGGAGAGACAGCGACAGAAACAGAGACAGAGACAGAGACCGAGACAGAGACAGAGACAGGGACAGAGACAGAGACAGAGACAGAGACAGAGACAGAGACAGAGACAGAGACAGAGACAGAGACGGAGACAGAGCCAGATACAGAGACAGAGACACAGACAGACGCAGAGACAGAGACAAAGAGACAGAGGCAGAGACACACAGACAGAGACCCAGAGACAGAGACAGAGACACAGACGGAGACAGAGAAGGAGGCAGAGACAGAGACAGAGGGAGAGACAGAGCCAGGGACGGAGACAGAGACAGAGACAGAGACAGAGACAGAGACCGAGACAGAGACCGAGACAGAGACAGAGACAGAGACAGAGGCAGAGACAGAGACAGAGACAGAGACAGAGACAGAGACAGAGACAGAGACAGAGACAGAGACAGAGACAGAGACAGAGACAGAGACGGAGACAGTGACAGAGACACAGACAGAGACGGAGACAGAGACAGGGACAGAGACAGAGACGGAGACAAAGACCGAGACAGAGGCAGAGACACAGACAGAGGCAGAGACAGAGACAGAGACAGAGACAGAGACGGAGACAAAGACCGAGACAGAGGCAGAGACACAGACAGAGACAGAGACAGAGACAGAGACAGAGACAGAGGCAGAGACAGAGACAGAGACAGAAACAGAGACAGAGACAGAGGCAGAGACAGAGACAGAGACAGAGACAGAGACAGAGACAGAGACAGAGACAGAGACAGAGACAGAGACAGAGACAGAGACAGAGACAGAGACAGAGACAGAGACAGAGACAGAGACGGAGACAGTGACAGAGACACAGACAGAGACAGAGGCAGAGACAGGGACAGAGACAGAGACGGAGACAAAGACCGAGACAGAGGCAGAGACACAGACAGAGGCAGAGACAGAGACAGAGACAGAGACAGAGACAGAGACGGAGACAAAGACCGAGACAGAGGCAGAGACACAGACAGAGACAGAGACAGAGACAGAGACAGAGACAGAGACAGAGGCAGAGACAGAGACGGAGGCAGAGACAGAGACAGAGGCAGGGTCTCAGACAGAGAAAGAGACAGAGACAAAGACAGAGACGGATACGGAGACAGAGACAGAGACAGAGACAGAGACAGAGACAGAGCCAGAGACAGAGACAGAGACAGAGACAGAGACAGAGACAGAGACAGAGACAGAGACAGAGACAGAGACAGAGACAGAGACAGAGACAGAGACAGAGACGGAGACAAAGACCGAGACAGAGGCAGAGACACAGACAGAGACAGAGACAGAGACAGAGACAGAGACAGAGACAGAGGCAGAGACAGAGACAGAGACGGAGACAGAGACAGAGACAGAGGCAGGGTCTCAGACAGAGAAAGAGACAGAGAAAGAGACAGAGACAGAGACAGAGACGGATACGGAGACAGAGACAGAGACAGAGACAGAGACAGAGACAGAGACAGAGACAGAGACAGAGACAGAGACAGAGACAGAGACAGAGACAGAGACAGAGACAGAGACAGAGACAGAGCCAGAGACAGAGACAGAGACAGAGACAGAGACAGAGACAGAGACAGAGACAGAGACAGAGACAGAGACAGAGACAGAGGCAGAGACAGAGACAGAGACAGAGACAGAGGCAGAATCTCAGACAGAGAAAGAGACAGAGACAGAGACAGAGACAGAGACAGAGGCAGAGACAGAGACAGAGACAGAGACAGAGACAGAGACGGAGAAAAAGACCGAGACAGAGGCAGAGACAGAGACAGAGACAGAGACAGAGACAGATGCATAGACAGAGACAGAGACAGAGACAGAGACAGAGACAGCGACAGGGACAGGGAGAGGGACAGGGACAGAGACAGAGACAGAGACAGAGACGGAGACAGTGACAGAGACGGAGACAGAGACAGAGACAGAGACAGAGACAGAGACAGAGACAGAGACAGAGACAGAGACAGAGACAGAGACAGAGACAGAGACAGAGACAGAGACAGAGACAGGGACAGAGACAGAGACAGAGACAGAGACAGAGACAGAGACGGAGACAGTGACAGAGACGGAGACAGAGACAGAGACAGAGACAGAGACAGAGACAGAGACAGAGACGGAGACAGTGACAGAGACAGAGACAGAGACAGAGACAGAGACAGAGACAGATACGGGGACAGGGACAGAGGCAGAGACACAGACAGAGACAGAGACAGGGACAGAGACAGAGACAGAGACAGAGGCAGAGACAGAGACAGAGACAGAGACAGAGGCAGGGTCTCAGACAGAGACAGAGACAGAGACAGAGACAGAGACAGAGACAGAGACAAAGACAAAGACATTGACAGAGACAGAGACAGAGACACAGACAGAGACAGGGACAGAGACGGAGACAAAGACCGAGACAGAGGCTGAGACACAGACAGAGACAGAGACAGAGACAGAGACGGAGGCAGAGACAGAGACAGAGACAGAGACAGAGACAGAGACAGAGACAGAGACAGACACAGACACAGAGACAGAGGCAGGGTCTCACACAGCGAAAGAGACAGAGACAGAGACAGAGACAGAGACAGAGACAGAAACAGAGACAGAGACAGAGACAGAGACTGAGACAGACACAGACACAGAGACAGAGACAGAGACAGAGACAGAGACAGATGCATAGACAGAGACAGAGACAGAGACAGAGACAGAGACAGCGACAGGGACAGGGAGAGGGACAGGGACAGAGACAGAGGCAGAGGCAGAGACAGAGACAGAGACAGAGACAGAGACAGAAACAGAGACAGAGACAGATACGTGGACAGGGACAGAGGCAGAGACACAGACAGAGACAGAGACAGGGACAGAGACAGAGACAGAGACAGAGGCAGAGACAGAGACAGAGACAGAGACAGAAGCAGGGTGTCAGACAGAGACAGAGACAGAGACAGAGACAGAGACAGAGACAGAGACAGAGACAGAGACAGAGACAGAGACAGAGACAGAGACAGAGACAGAGACAGAGACAGAGACAGAGACAGAGACAGAGACAGAGACAGAGACAGAGACAGAGACAGAGACGGAGACAGTGACAGAGACAGAGACAGAGACAGAGACAGAGACAGAGACAGAGACAGAGACAGAAACAGAGACAGAGGCAGAAACAGAGACAGAAACAGAGGCTGAGACAGAGACGGAGACGGAGACTGAGACAGAGACAGAGACAGAGACAGAGTCAGAGACAGAGACAGAGACAGAGACAGAGACAGAGACAGAGACAGAGGCAGAGACACAGACAGAGGCAGAGACAGAGACAGAGACAGAGACAGAGACGGAGACAAAGACCGAGACAGAGGCAGAGACACAGACAGAGACAGAGACAGAGACAGAGACAGAGACAGAGACAGAGACAGAGACAGAGACAGAGACAGAGACAGAGACAGAGACAGAGACAGAGACAGAGACAGAGACAGAGACTGAGACGGAGACAGAGACAGAGACACACGCATAGACAGAGACAGAGACAGCGACAGGGACAGGAACAGAGACAGAGGCAGAGGCAGAGGCAGAGACAGAGACAAAGACAGAGACAGAGACAGAGACACAGAGACAGAGACACAGAGACAGAGACACAGACACAGAGACACAGAGACAGAGACACTGAGACAGAGACACAGAGACAGCCATACGGAGAGAGAGGCAGAGACACAGAGACAGAGACAAGGAGACTTAGACACACAGACAAAGACACAGATACATAGGCACTGGGACATAGACACAGAGACCGATGCACAGAGACAGAGACAGAGACAGAGACAGACACAGAGACAGAGACAGAGGCAGAGACAGAGACGGAGGCAGAGACTGAGACTGAGACAGAGACAGAGACAGAGACAGAGACAGAGACAGAGACAGAGGCAGAGACAGAGACAGAGGCAGGGTCTCAGACAGAGACAGAGACAGAGACAGAGACAGAGACAGAGACAGAGACAGAGACAGAGACAGAGACAGGGACAGAGACAGAGACAGAGACAGAGACAGAGACAGAGACGGAGACAGTGACAGAGACAGAGACAGAGACAGATGCATAGACAGAGACAGAGACAGAGACAGAGACAGAGACAGCGACAGGGACAGGGAGAGGGACAGGGACAGAGACAGAGGCAGAGGCAGAGACAGAGACAGAGACAGAAACAGAGACAGAGACAGACACAGAGACAGAGGCAGGGTCTCAGACAGAGACAGAGACAGAGACAGAGACAAAGACATTGACAGAGACAGAGACAGAGACACAGACAGAGACAGGGACAGAGACGGAGACAAAGACCGAGACAGAGGCAGAGACACAGACAGAGGCAGAGACAGAGACAGAGACGGAGGCAGAGACAGAGACAGAGACTGAGACAGAGACAGAGACAGAGACAGAGACAGAGTCAGAGACAAAGACCGAGACAGAGGCAGAGACACAGACAGAGACAGAGACACACACAGGGACAGAGACAGAGACGGAGAAAAAGACCGAGACAGAGGCAGAGACAGAGACAGAGACTGGGACAGAGACAGAGATACATGCATAGACAGAGACAGAGACAGCGACAGGGACAGGGACAGAGACAGAGGCAGAGGCAGAGACAGAGACAGAGACAGAGACAGAGACAGAGACAGAGACAGAAACAGAGACAGAGACAGATACGGGGACAGGGACAGAGGCAGAGACACAGACAGAGACAGAGACAGGGACAGAGACAGAGACAGAGACAGAGGCAGAGACAGAGACAGAGACAGAGACAGAGACAGATACGGGAACAGAGACAGAGGCAGATATAGAGATAGAGACAGAGACGGAGACAGAGGCAGAGACACAGACAGACACAAAGACAGAGACAGAGACAGAGACAGAGACAGAGACAGAGACAGAGACAGAGACAGAGACAGAGACAGAGACAGAGACAGAGACAGAGACAGAGACAGAGACAGAGACAGAGACAGAGACAGGGACAGAGACAGAGACAGAGACAGAGACAGAGACAGAGACGGAGACAGTGACAGAGACGGAGACAGAGACAGAGACAGAGACAGAGACAGAGACAGAGACAGAGACGGAGACAGTGACAGAGACAGAGACAGAGACAGAGACAGAGACAGAGACAGATACGGGGACAGGGACAGAGGCAGAGACACAGACAGAGACAGAGACAGGGACAGAGACAGAGACAGAGACAGAGGCAGAGACAGAGACAGAGACAGAGACAGAGGCAGGGTCTCAGACAGAGACAGAGACAGAGACAGAGACAGAGACAGAGACAGAGACAAAGACAAAGACATTGACAGAGACAGAGACAGAGACACAGACAGAGACAGGGACAGAGACGGAGACAAAGACCGAGACAGAGGCTGAGACACAGACAGAGACAGAGACAGAGACAGAGACGGAGGCAGAGACAGAGACAGAGACAGAGACAGAGACAGAGACAGAGACAGAGACAGACACAGACACAGAGACAGAGGCAGGGTCTCACACAGCGAAAGAGACAGAGACAGAGACAGAGACAGAGACAGAGACAGAAACAGAGACAGAGACAGAGACAGAGACTGAGACAGACACAGACACAGAGACAGAGACAGAGACAGAGACAGAGACAGATGCATAGACAGAGACAGAGACAGAGACAGAGACAGAGACAGCGACAGGGACAGGGAGAGGGACAGGGACAGAGACAGAGGCAGAGGCAGAGACAGAGACAGAGACAGAGACAGAGACAGAAACAGAGACAGAGACAGATACGTGGACAGGGACAGAGGCAGAGACACAGACAGAGACAGAGACAGGGACAGAGACAGAGACAGAGACAGAGGCAGAGACAGAGACAGAGACAGAGACAGAAGCAGGGTGTCAGACAGAGACAGAGACAGAGACAGAGACAGAGACAGAGACAGAGACAGAGACAGAGACAGAGACAGAGACAGAGACAGAGACAGAGACAGAGACAGAGACAGAGACAGAGACAGAGACAGAGACAGAGACAGAGACAGAGACAGAGACAGAGACGGAGACAGTGACAGAGACAGAGACAGAGACAGAGACAGAGACAGAGACAGAGACAGAGACAGAAACAGAGACAGAGGCAGAAACAGAGACAGAAACAGAGGCTGAGACAGAGACGGAGACGGAGACTGAGACAGAGACAGAGACAGAGACAGAGTCAGAGACAAAGACCGAGACAGAGGCAGAGACACAGACAGAGACAGAGACACACACAGGGACAGAGACAGAGACGGAGAAAAAGACCGAGACAGAGGCAGAGACAGAGACAGAGACAGGGACAGAGACAGAGATACATGCATAGACAGAGACAGAGACAGCGACAGGGACAGGGACAGAGACAGAGGCAGAGGCAGAGACAGAGACAGAGACAGAGACAGAGACAGAGACAGAGACAGAAACAGAGACAGAGACAGATACGGGGACAGGGACAGAGGCAGAGACACAGACAGAGACAGAGACAGGGACAGAGACAGAGACAGAGACAGAGGCAGAGACAGAGACAGAGACAGAGACAGAGACAGATACGGGAACAGAGACAGAGGCAGATATAGAGATAGAGACAGAGACGGAGACAGAGGCAGAGACACAGACAGACACAAAGACAGAGACAGAGACAGAGACAGAGACAGAGACAGAGACAGAGACAGAGACAGAGACAGAGACAGGGACAGAGACAGCGACAGGGACTGGGAGAGGGACAGGGACAGAGACAGAGGCATGGACAGAGACAGAGACAGAGACAGAGACAGAGACAGAGACAGAGACAGAGACAGAGACAGAGACAGAGACAGAGACAGAGACAGAAACAGAGACAGAGACAGAGGCAGAGACAGAGACAGAGACAGAGACAGAGACAGAGACAGAGACAGAGACAGAGACAGAGACAGAGACAGAGACAGAGACAGAGACAGAGACAGAGACGGAGACAGTGACAGAGACACAGACAGAGACAGAGACAGAGACAGGGACAGAGACAGAGACAGAGACGGAGACAAAGACCGAGACAGAGGCAGAGACACAGACAGAGGCAGAGACAGAGACAGAGACAGAGACAGAGACGGAGACAAAGACCGAGACAGAGGCAGAGACACAGACAGAGACAGAGACAGAGACAGAGACAGAGACAGAGACAGAGACAGAGACAGAGACAGAGACAGAGACAGAGACAGAGACAGAGACAGAGACAGAGACAGAGACAGAGACAGAGGCAGAGACAGTGACAGAGACAGAGACAGAGACAGAGACAGGGACAGAGGCAGAGACAGAGACAGAGACAGAGACAGAGACAGAGACAGAGACAGAGACAGAGACAGAGACAGAGACAGAGACAGAGACAGAGACAGAGACAGAGCCAGAGCCAGAGACAGAGACAGAGACAGAGACAGAGACAGAGACAGAGACAGAGACAGAGACAGAGACAGAGACAGAGACAGAGACAGAGACAGAGACAGAGACAGAGACAGAGACAGAGACAGAGACAGAGACAGTGACAGAGACAGAGACAGAGACAGAGACAGAGACAGAGACAGAGACAGAGACAGAGACAGAGACAGAGACAGAGACAGAGACAGAGACAGAGACGGAGACAGAGACAGAGACACACGCATAGACAGAGACAGAGACAGCGACAGGGACAGGAACAGAGACAGAGGCAGAGGCAGAGGCAGAGACAGAGACAAAGACAGACACAGAGACAGAGACACAGAGACAGAGACACAGAGACAGAGACACAGACACAGAGACACAGAGACAGAGACACTGAGACAGAGACACAGAGACAGCCATACGGAGAGAGAGGCAGAGACACAGAGACAGAGACAAGGAGACTTAGACACACAGACAAAGACACAGATACATAGGCACTGGGACATAGACACAGAGACCGATGCACAGAGACAGAGACAGAGACAGAGACAGACACAGAGACAGAGACAGAGGCAGAGACAGAGACGGAGGCAGAGACTGAGACTGAGACAGAGACAGAGACAGAGACAGAGACAGAGACAGAGACAGAGACAGAGGCAGGGTCTCAGACAGAGACAGAGACAGAGACAGAGACAGAGACAGAGACAGAGACAGAGACAGAGACAGAGACAGGGACAGAGACAGAGACAGAGACAGAGACAGAGACAGAGACGGAGACAGTGACAGAGACAGAGACAGAGACAGATGCATAGACAGAGACAGAGACAGAGACAGAGACAGAGACAGCGACAGGGACAGGGAGAGGGACAGGGACAGAGACAGAGGCAGAGGCAGAGACAGAGACAGAGACAGAAACAGAGACAGAGACAGACACAGAGACAGAGGCAGGGTCTCAGACAGAGACAGAGACAGAGACAGAGACAAAGACATTGACAGAGACAGAGACAGAGACACAGACAGAGACAGGGACAGAGACGGAGACAAAGACCGAGACAGAGGCAGAGACACAGACAGAGGCAGAGACAGAGACAGAGACGGAGGCAGAGACAGAGACAGAGACTGAGACAGAGACAGAGACAGAGACAGAGTCAGAGACAAAGACCGAGACAGAGGCAGAGACACAGACAGAGACAGAGACACACACAGGGACAGAGACAGAGACGGAGAAAAAGACCGAGACAGAGGCAGAGACAGAGACAGAGACTGGGACAGAGACAGAGATACATGCATAGACAGAGACAGAGACAGCGACAGGGACAGGGACAGAGACAGAGGCAGAGGCAGAGACAGAGACAGAGACAGAGACAGAGACAGAGACAGAGACAGAAACAGAGACAGAGACAGATACGGGGACAGGGACAGAGGCAGAGACACAGACAGAGACAGAGACAGGGACAGAGACAGAGACAGAGACAGAGGCAGAGACAGAGACAGAGACAGAGACAGAGACAGATACGGGAACAGAGACAGAGGCAGATATAGAGATAGAGACAGAGACGGAGACAGAGGCAGAGACACAGACAGACACAAAGACAGAGACAGAGACAGAGACAGAGACAGAGACAGAGACAGAGACAGAGACAGAGACAGAGACAGAGACAGAGACAGAGACAGAGACGGAGACAGTGACAGAGACACAGACAGAGACAGAGACAGAGACAGGGACAGAGACAGAGACAGAGACGGAGACAAAGACCGAGACAGAGGCAGAGACACAGACAGAGACAGAGACAGAGACAGAGACAGAGACAGAGACAGAGACAGAGACAGAGACAGAGACAGAGACAGAGACAGAGACAGAGACAGAGACAGAGACAGAGACAGGGACAGAGACAGAGACAGAGACAGAGACAGAGACAGAGACGGAGACAGTGACAGAGACGGAGACAGAGACAGAGACAGAGACAGAGACAGAGACGGAGACAGTGACAGAGACAGAGACAGAGACAGAGACAGAGACAGAGACAGATACGGGGATAGGGACAGAGGCAGAGACACAGACAGAGACAGAGACAGGGACAGAGACAGAGACAGAGACAGAGGCAGAGACAGAGACAGAGACAGAGACAGAGGCAGGGTCTCAGACAGAGACAGAGACAGAGACAGAGACAGAGACAGAGACAGAGACAAAGACAAAGACATTGACAGAGACAGAGACAGAGACACAGACAGAGACAGGGACAGAGACGGAGACAAAGACCGAGACAGAGGCTGAGACACAGACAGAGACAGAGACAGAGACAGAGACGGAGGCAGAGACAGAGACAGAGACAGAGACAGAGACAGAGACAGAGACAGACACAGACACAGAGACAGAGGCAGGGTCTCACACAGCGAAAGAGACAGAGACAGAGACAGAGACAGAGACAGAGACAGAAACAGAGACAGAGACAGAGACAGAGACTGAGACAGACACAGACACAGAGACAGAGACAGAGACAGAGACAGAGACAGAGACAGATGCATAGACAGAGACAGAGACAGAGACAGAGACAGAGACAGCGACAGGGACAGGGAGAGGGACAGGGACAGAGACAGAGGCAGAGGCAGAGACAGAGACAGAGACAGAGACAGAGACAGAAACAGAGACAGAGACAGATACGTGGACAGGGACAGAGGCAGAGACACAGACAGAGACAGAGACAGGGACAGAGACAGAGACAGAGACAGAGGCAGAGACAGAGACAGAGACAGAGACAGAAGCAGGGTGTCAGACAGAGACAGAGACAGAGACAGAGACAGAGACAGAGACAGAGACAGAGAATGAGACAGAGACAGAGACAGAGACAGAGACAGAGACAGAGACAGAGACAGAGACAGAGACAGAGACAGAGACAGAGACAGAGACAGAGACAGAGACAGAGACAGAGACGGAGACAGTGACAGAGACAGAGACAGAGACAGAGACAGAGACAGAGACAGAGACAGAGACAGAAACAGAGACAGAGGCAGAAACAGAGACAGAAACAGAGGCTGAGACAGAGACGGAGACGGAGACTGAGACAGAGACAGAGACAGAGACAGAGTCAGAGACAAAGACCGAGACAGAGGCAGAGACACAGACAGAGACAGAGACACACACAGGGACAGAGACAGAGACGGAGAAAAAGACCGAGACAGAGGCAGAGACAGAGACAGAGACAGGGACAGAGACAGAGATACATGCATAGACAGAGACAGAGACAGCGACAGGGACAGGGACAGAGACAGAGGCAGAGGCAGAGACAGAGACAGAGACAGAGACAGAGACAGAGACAGAGACAGAAACAGAGACAGAGACAGATACGGGGACAGGGACAGAGGCAGAGACACAGACAGAGACAGAGACAGGGACAGAGACAGAGACAGAGACAGAGGCAGAGACAGAGACAGAGACAGAGACAGAGACAGATACGGGAACAGAGACAGAGGCAGATATAGAGATAGAGACAGAGACGGAGACAGAGGCAGAGACACAGACAGACACAAAGACAGAGACAGAGACAGAGACAGAGACAGAGACAGAGACAGAGACAGAGACAGAGACAGAGACAGAGACAGAGACAGAGACAGAGACAGAGACAGGGACAGAGACAGCGACAGGGACTGGGAGAGGGACAGGGACAGAGACAGAGGCATGGACAGAGACAGAGACAGAGACAGAGACAGAGACAGAGACAGAGACAGAGACAGAGACAGAGACAGAGACAGAGACAGAGACAGAAACAGAGACAGAGACAGAGGCAGAGACAGAGACAGAGACAGAGACAGAGACAGAGACAGAGACAGAGACAGAGACAGAGACAGAGACAGAGACAGAGACAGAGACAGAGACGGAGACAGTGACAGAGACACAGACAGAGACAGAGACAGAGACAGGGACAGAGACAGAGACAGAGACGGAGACAAAGACCGAGACAGAGGCAGAGACACAGACAGAGGCAGAGACAGAGACAGAGACAGAGACAGAGACGGAGACAAAGACCGAGACAGAGGCAGAGACACAGACAGAGACAGAGACAGAGACAGAGACAGAGACAGAGACAGAGACAGAGACAGAGACAGAGACAGAGACAGAGACAGAGACAGAGACAGAGACAGAGGCAGAGACAGTGACAGAGACAGAGACAGAGACAGAGACAGGGACAGAGGCAGAGACAGAGACAGAGACAGAGACAGAGACAGAGACAGAGACAGAGACAGAGACAGAGACAGAGACAGAGACAGAGACAGAGACAGAGCCAGAGCCAGAGACAGAGACAGAGACAGAGACAGAGACAGAGACAGAGACAGAGACAGAGACAGAGACAGAGACAGAGACAGAGACAGAGACAGAGACAGAGACAGAGACAGAGACAGTGACAGAGACAGAGACAGAGACAGAGACAGAGACAGAGACAGAGACAGAGACAGAGACAGAGACAGAGACAGAGACAGAGACGGAGACAGAGACAGAGACACACGCATAGACAGAGACAGAGACAGCGACAGGGACAGGAACAGAGACAGAGGCAGAGGCAGAGACAGAGACAAAGACAGAGACAGAGACAGAGACACAGAGACAGAGACACAGAGACAGAGACACAGACACAGAGACACAGAGACAGAGACACTGAGACAGAGACACAGAGACAGCCATACGGAGAGAGAGGCAGAGACACAGAGACAGAGACAAGGAGACTTAGACACACAGACAAAGACACAGATACATAGGCACTGGGACATAGACACAGAGACCGATGCACAGAGACAGAGACAGAGACAGAGACAGACACAGAGACAGAGACAGAGGCAGAGACAGAGACGGAGGCAGAGACTGAGACTGAGACAGAGACAGAGACAGAGACAGAGACAGAGACAGAGACAGAGGCAGAGACAGAGACAGAGGCAGGGTCTCAGACAGAGACAGAGACAGAGACAGAGACAGAGACAGAGACAGAGACAGAGACAGAGACAGAGACAGAGACAGGGACAGAGACAGAGACAGAGACAGAGACAGAGACAGAGACAGAGACAGAGACAGAGACAGATGCATAGACAGAGACAGAGACAGAGACAGAGACAGAGACAGCGACAGGGACAGGGAGAGGGACAGGGACAGAGACAGAGGCAGAGGCAGAGACAGAGACAGAGACAGAGACAGAGACAGAAACAGAGACAGAGACAGATACGTGGACAGGGACAGAGGCAGAGACACAGACAGAGACAGAGACAGGGACAGAGACAGAGACAGAGACAGAGGCAGAGACAGAGACAGAGACAGAGACAGAAGCAGGGTGTCAGACAGAGACAGAGACAGAGACAGAGACAGAGACAGAGACAGAGACAGAGACAGAGACAGAGACAGAGACAGAGACAGAGACAGAGACAGAGACAGAGACAGAGACAGAGACAGAGACAGAGACAGAGACAGAGACAGAGACAGAGACAGAGACAGAGACAGAGACGGAGACAGTGACAGAGACAGAGACAGAGACAGAGACAGAGACAGAGACAGAGACAGAGACAGAAACAGAGACAGAGGCAGAAACAGAGACAGAAACAGAGGCTGAGACAGAGACGGAGACGGAGACTGAGACAGAGACAGAGACAGAGACAGAGTCAGAGACAAAGACCGAGACAGAGGCAGAGACACAGACAGAGACAGAGACACACACAGGGACAGAGACAGAGACGGAGAAAAAGACCGAGACAGAGGCAGAGACAGAGACAGAGACAGGGACAGAGACAGAGATACATGCATAGACAGAGACAGAGACAGCGACAGGGACAGGGACAGAGACAGAGGCAGAGGCAGAGACAGAGACAGAGACAGAGACAGAGACAGAGACAGAGACAGAGACAGAAACAGAGACAGAGACAGATACGGGGACAGGGACAGAGGCAGAGACACAGACAGAGACAGAGACAGGGACAGAGACAGAGACAGAGACAGAGGCAGAGACAGAGACAGAGACAGAGACAGAGACAGATACGGGAACAGAGACAGAGGCAGATATAGAGATAGAGACAGAGACGGAGACAGAGGCAGAGACACAGACAGACACAAAGACAGAGACAGAGACAGAGACAGAGACAGAGACAGAGACAGAGACAGAGACAGAGACAGAGACAGAGACAGAGACAGGGACAGAGACAGCGACAGGGACTGGGAGAGGGACAGGGACAGAGACAGAGGCATGGACAGAGACAGAGACAGAGACAGAGACAGAGACAGAGACAGAGACAGAGACAGAGACAGAGACAGAGACAGAGACAGAGACAGAAACAGAGACAGAGACAGAGGCAGAGACAGAGACAGAGACAGAGACAGAGACAGAGACAGAGACAGAGACAGAGACAGAGACAGAGACAGAGACAGAGACAGAGACAGAGACAGAGACGGAGACAGTGACAGAGACAGAGACAGAGACAGAGACAGAGACAGAGACAGAGACAGAGACAGAGACAGAGACAGAGACAGAGACAGAGACAGAGACAGAGACAGAGACAGAGCCAGAGCCAGAGACAGAGACAGAGACAGAGACAGAGACAGAGACAGAGACAGAGACAGAGACAGAGACAGAGACAGAGACAGAGACAGAGACAGAGACAGAGACAGAGACAGAGACTGAGACAGAGGCAGAGACAGAGGCAGAGACAGAGGCAGAGACAGAGACAGAGACAGAGACAGAGACAGAGACAGAGACAGAGACAGAGACAGAGACAGGGACAGAGACAGAGACAGAGACGGAGACAAAGACCGAGACAGAGGCAGAGACACAGACAGAGGCAGAGACAGAGACAGAGACAGAGACAGAGACGGAGACAAAGACCGAGACAGAGGCAGAGACACAGACAGAGACAGAGACAGAGACAGAGACAGAGACAGAGACAGAGACAGAGACAGAGACAGAGACAGAGACAGAGACAGAGACAGAGACAGAGACAGAGACAGAGACAGAGACAGAGACAGAGGCAGAGACAGTGACAGAGACAGAGACAGAGACAGAGACAGGGACAGAGGCAGAGACAGAGACAGAGACAGAGACAGAGACAGAGACAGAGACAGAGACAGAGACAGAGACAGAGACAGAGACAGAGACAGAGACAGAGCCAGAGCCAGAGACAGAGACAGAGACAGAGACAGAGACAGAGACAGAGACAGAGACAGAGACAGAGACAGAGACAGAGACAGAGACAGAGACAGAGACAGAGACAGAGACAGAGACAGAGACAGTGACAGAGACAGAGACAGAGACAGAGACAGAGACAGAGACAGAGACAGAGACAGAGACAGAGACAGAGACAGAGACAGAGACAGAGACGGAGACAGAGACAGAGACACACGCATAGACAGAGACAGAGACAGCGACAGGGACAGGAACAGAGACAGAGGCAGAGGCAGAGGCAGAGACAGAGACAAAGACAGAGACAGAGACAGAGACAGAGACACAGAGACAGAGACACAGAGACAGAGACACAGACACAGAGACACAGAGACAGAGACACTGAGACAGAGACACAGAGACAGCCATACGGAGAGAGAGGCAGAGACACAGAGACAGAGACAAGGAGACTTAGACACACAGACAAAGACACAGATACATAGGCACTGGGACATAGACACAGAGACCGATGCACAGAGACAGAGACAGAGACAGAGACAGACACAGAGACAGAGACAGAGGCAGAGACAGAGACGGAGGCAGAGACTGAGACTGAGACAGAGACAGAGACAGAGACAGAGACAGAGACAGAGACAGAGGCAGAGACAGAGACAGAGGCAGGGTCTCAGACAGAGACAGAGACAGAGACAGAGACAGAGACAGAGACAGAGACAGAGACAGAGACAGAGACAGGGACAGAGACAGAGACAGAGACAGAGACAGAGACAGAGACGGAGACAGTGACAGAGACAGAGACAGAGACAGATGCATAGACAGAGACAGAGACAGAGACAGAGACAGAGACAGCGACAGGGACAGGGAGAGGGACAGGGACAGAGACAGAGGCAGAGGCAGAGACAGAGACAGAGACAGAAACAGAGACAGAGACAGACACAGAGACAGAGGCAGGGTCTCAGACAGAGACAGAGACAGAGACAGAGACAAAGACATTGACAGAGACAGAGACAGAGACACAGACAGAGACAGGGACAGAGACGGAGACAAAGACCGAGACAGAGGCAGAGACACAGACAGAGGCAGAGACAGAGACAGAGACGGAGGCAGAGACAGAGACAGAGACTGAGACAGAGACAGAGACAGAGACAGAGTCAGAGACAAAGACCGAGACAGAGGCAGAGACACAGACAGAGACAGAGACACACACAGGGACAGAGACAGAGACGGAGAAAAAGACCGAGACAGAGGCAGAGACAGAGACAGGGACTGGGACAGAGACAGAGATACATGCATAGACAGAGACAGAGACAGCGACAGGGACAGGGACAGAGACAGAGGCAGAGGCAGAGACAGAGACAGAGACAGAGACAGAGACAGAGACAGAGACAGAAACAGAGACAGAGACAGATACGGGGACAGGGACAGAGGCAGAGACACAGACAGAGACAGAGACAGGGACAGAGACAGAGACAGAGACAGAGGCAGAGACAGAGACAGAGACAGAGACAGAGACAGATACGGGAACAGAGACAGAGGCAGATATAGAGATAGAGACAGAGACGGAGACAGAGGCAGAGACACAGACAGACACAAAGACAGAGACAGAGACAGAGACAGAGACAGAGACAGAGACAGAGACAGAGACAGAGACAGAGACAGAGACAGAGACAGAGACAGAGACAGAGACAGAGACGGAGACAGTGACAGAGACACAGACAGAGACAGAGACAGAGACAGGGACAGAGACAGAGACAGAGACGGAGACAAAGACCGAGACAGAGGCAGAGACACAGACAGAGACAGAGACAGAGACAGAGACAGAGACAGAGACAGAGACAGAGACAGAGACAGAGACAGAGACAGAGACAGAGACAGAGACAGAGACAGAGACAGAGACAGAGACAGAGACAGAGACAGGGACAGAGACAGAGACAGAGACAGAGACAGAGACAGAGACGGAGACAGTGACAGAGACGGAGACAGAGACAGAGACAGAGACAGAGACAGAGACGGAGACAGTGACAGAGACAGAGACAGAGACAGAGACAGAGACAGAGACAGATACGGGGATAGGGACAGAGGCAGAGACACAGACAGAGACAGAGACAGGGACAGAGACAGAGACAGAGACAGAGGCAGAGACAGAGACAGAGACAGAGACAGAGGCAGGGTCTCAGACAGAGACAGAGACAGAGACAGAGACAGAGACAGAGACAGAGACAAAGACAAAGACATTGACAGAGACAGAGACAGAGACACAGACAGAGACAGGGACAGAGACGGAGACAAAGACCGAGACAGAGGCTGAGACACAGACAGAGACAGAGACAGAGACAGAGACGGAGGCAGAGACAGAGACAGAGACAGAGACAGAGACAGAGACAGAGACAGAGACAGACACAGACACAGAGACAGAGGCAGGGTCTCACACAGCGAAAGAGACAGAGACAGAGACAGAGACAGAGACAGAGACAGAAACAGAGACAGAGACAGAGACAGAGACTGAGACAGACACAGACACAGAGACAGAGACAGAGACAGAGACAGAGACAGATGCATAGACAGAGACAGAGACAGAGACAGAGACAGAGACAGCGACAGGGACAGGGAGAGGGACAGGGACAGAGACAGAGGCAGAGGCAGAGACAGAGACAGAGACAGAGACAGAGACAGAAACAGAGGCAGAGACACAGACAGAGACAGAGACAGGGACAGAGACAGAGACAGAGACAGAGGCAGAGACAGAGACAGAGACAGAGACAGAAGCAGGGTGTCAGACAGAGACAGAGACAGAGACAGAGACAGAGACAGAGACAGAGACAGAGACAGAGACAGAGACAGAGACAGAGACAGAGACAGAGACAGAGACAGAGACAGAGACAGAGACAGAGACAGAGACAGAGACAGAGACAGAGACAGAGACAGAGACAGAGACAGAGACAGAGACGGAGACAGTGACAGAGACAGAGACAGAGACAGAGACAGAGACAGAGACAGAGACAGAAACAGAGACAGAGGCAGAAACAGAGACAGAAACAGAGGCTGAGACAGAGACGGAGACGGAGACTGAGACAGAGACAGAGACAGAGACAGAGTCAGAGACAAAGACCGAGACAGAGGCAGAGACACAGACAGAGACAGAGACACACACAGGGACAGAGACAGAGACGGAGAAAAAGACCGAGACAGAGGCAGAGACAGAGACAGAGACAGGGACAGAGACAGAGATACATGCATAGACAGAGACAGAGACAGCGACAGGGACAGGGACAGAGACAGAGGCAGAGGCAGAGACAGAGACAGAGACAGAGACAGAGACAGAGACAGAGACAGAAACAGAGACAGAGACAGATACGGGGACAGGGACAGAGGC
Source organism: Megachile willughbiella (assembly GCA_945859595.2). Taxonomy (NCBI): domain Eukaryota; kingdom Metazoa; phylum Arthropoda; class Insecta; order Hymenoptera; family Megachilidae; genus Megachile; species Megachile willughbiella. The sequence goes on from CAMAOD020000252.1 coordinate 809,546, forward strand.
AGAGACACAGACAGAGACAGAGACAGGGACAGAGACAGAGACAGAGACAGAGGCAGAGACAGAGACAGAGACAGAGACAGAGACAGATACGGGAACAGAGACAGAGGCAGATATAGAGATAGAGACAGAGACGGAGACAGAGGCAGAGACACAGACAGACACAAAGACAGAGACAGAGACAGAGACAGAGACAGAGACAGAGACAGAGACAGAGACAGAGACAGAGACAGAGACAGAGACAGAGACAGAGACAGAGACAGGGACAGAGACAGCGACAGGGACTGGGAGAGGGACAGGGACAGAGACAGAGGCATGGACAGAGACAGAGACAGAGACAGAGACAGAGACAGAGACAGAGACAGAGACAGAGACAGAGACAGAGACAGAGACAGAGACAGAAACAGAGACAGAGACAGAGGCAGAGACAGAGACAGAGACAGAGACAGAGACAGAGACAGAGACAGAGACAGAGACAGAGACAGAGACAGAGACAGAGACAGAGACAGAGACGGAGACAGTGACAGAGACACAGACAGAGACAGAGACAGAGACAGGGACAGAGACAGAGACAGAGACGGAGACAAAGACCGAGACAGAGGCAGAGACACAGACAGAGGCAGAGACAGAGACAGAGACAGAGACAGAGACGGAGACAAAGACCGAGACAGAGGCAGAGACACAGACAGAGACAGAGACAGAGACAGAGACAGAGACAGAGACAGAGACAGAGACAGAGACAGAGACAGAGACAGAGACAGAGACAGAGACAGAGACAGAGACAGAGACAGAGACAGAGGCAGAGACAGTGACAGAGACAGAGACAGAGACAGAGACAGGGACAGAGGCAGAGACAGAGACAGAGACAGAGACAGAGACAGAGACAGAGACAGAGACAGAGACAGAGACAGAGACAGAGACAGAGACAGAGACAGAGCCAGAGCCAGAGACAGAGACAGAGACAGAGACAGAGACAGAGACAGAGACAGAGACAGAGACAGAGACAGAGACAGAGACAGAGACAGAGACAGAGACAGAGACAGAGACAGAGACAGTGACAGAGACAGAGACAGAGACAGAGACAGAGACAGAGACAGAGACAGAGACGGAGACAGAGACAGAGACACACGCATAGACAGAGACAGAGACAGCGACAGGGACAGGAACAGAGACAGAGGCAGAGGCAGAGACAGAGACAAAGACAGAGACAGAGACAGAGACACAGAGACAGAGACACAGAGACAGAGACACAGACACAGAGACACAGAGACAGAGACACTGAGACAGAGACACAGAGACAGCCATACGGAGAGAGAGGCAGAGACACAGAGACAGAGACAAGGAGACTTAGACACACAGACAAAGACACAGATACATAGGCACTGGGACATAGACACAGAGACCGATGCACAGAGACAGAGACAGAGACAGAGACAGACACAGAGACAGAGACAGAGGCAGAGACAGAGACGGAGGCAGAGACTGAGACTGAGACAGAGACAGAGACAGAGACAGAGACAGAGACAGAGACAGAGACAGAGGCAGAGACAGAGACAGAGGCAGGGTCTCAGACAGAGACAGAGACAGAGACAGAGACAGAGACAGAGACAGAGACAGAGACAGAGACAGAGACAGAGACAGGGACAGAGACAGAGACAGAGACAGAGACAGAGACAGAGACGGAGACAGTGACAGAGACAGAGACAGAGGCAGATGCATAGACAGAGACAGAGACAGAGACAGAGACAGAGACAGCGACAGGGACAGGGAGAGGGACAGGGACAGAGACAGAGGCAGAGGCAGAGACAGAGACAGAGACAGAAACAGAGACAGAGACAGACACAGAGACAGAGGCAGGGTCTCAGACAGAGACAGAGACAGAGACAGAGACAAAGACATTGACAGAGACAGAGACACAGACACAGACAGAGACAGGGACAGAGACGGAGACAAAGACCGAGACAGAGGCAGAGACACAGACAGAGGCAGAGACAGAGACAGAGACGGAGGCAGAGACAGAGACAGAGACTGAGACAGAGACAGAGACAGAGACAGAGTCAGAGACAAAGACCGAGACAGAGGCAGAGACACAGACAGAGACAGAGACACACACAGGGACAGAGACAGAGACGGAGAAAAAGACCGAGACAGAGGCAGAGACAGAGACAGAGACTGGGACAGAGACAGAGATACATGCATAGACAGAGACAGAGACAGCGACAGGGACAGGGACAGAGACAGAGGCAGAGGCAGAGACAGAGACAGAGACAGAGACAGAGACAGAGACAGAGACAGAAACAGAGACAGAGACAGATACGGGGACAGGGACAGAGGCAGAGACACAGACAGAGACAGAGACAGGGACAGAGACAGAGACAGAGACAGAGGCAGAGACAGAGACAGAGACAGAGACAGAGACAGAGACAGATACGGGAACAGAGACAGAGGCAGATATAGAGATAGAGACAGAGACGGAGACAGAGGCAGAGACACAGACAGACACAAAGACAGAGACAGAGACAGAGACAGAGACAGAGACAGAGACAGAGACAGAGACAGAGACAGAGACAGAGACAGAGACAGAGACAGAGACAGAGACGGAGACAGTGACAGAGACACAGACAGAGACAGAGACAGAGACAGGGACAGAGACAGAGACAGAGACGGAGACAAAGACCGAGACAGAGGCAGAGACACAGACAGAGGCAGAGACAGAGACAGAGACAGAGACAGAGACGGAGACAAAGACCGAGACAGAGGCAGAGACACAGACAGAGACAGAGACAGAGACAGAGACAGAGACAGAGACAGAGACAGAGACAGAGACAGAGACAGAGACAGAGACAGAGACAGAGACAGAGACAGAGACAGAGACAGAGACAGAGACAGAGACAGAGGCAGAGACAGTGACAGAGACAGAGACAGAGACAGAGACAGGGACAGAGGCAGAGACAGAGACAGAGACAGAGACAGAGACAGAGACAGAGACAGAGACAGAGACAGAGACAGAGACAGAGACAGAGCCAGAGCCAGAGACAGAGACAGAGACAGAGACAGAGACAGAGACAGAGACAGAGACAGAGACAGAGACAGAGACAGAGACAGAGACAGAGACAGAGACAGAGACAGAGACAGAGACAGAGACAGAGACAGAGACAGAGACAGTGACAGAGACAGAGACAGAGACAGAGACAGAGACAGAGACAGAGACAGAGACAGAGACAGAGACAGAGACAGAGACGGAGACAGAGACAGAGACACACGCATAGACAGAGACAGAGACAGCGACAGGGACAGGAACAGAGACAGAGGCAGAGGCAGAGACAGAGACAAAGACAGAGACAGAGACAGAGACACAGAGACAGAGACACAGAGACAGAGACACAGACACAGAGACACAGAGACAGAGACACTGAGACAGAGACACAGAGACAGCCATACGGAGAGAGAGGCAGAGACACAGAGACAGAGACAAGGAGACTTAGACACAGAGACAAAGACACAGATACATAGGCACTGGGACATAGACACAGAGACCGATGCACAGAGACAGAGACAGAGACAGAGACAGACACAGAGACAGAGACAGAGGCAGAGACAGAGACGGAGGCAGAGACTGAGACTGAGACAGAGACAGAGACAGAGACAGAGACATAGACAGAGACAGGGACAGAGACAAAGGCCGAGACAGAGGCAGAGACACAGACAGAGACAGAGACAGAGACGGAGACAAACACCGAGACAGAGGCAGAGACACAGACAGAAACAGAGACAGAGACAGAGGCAGAGGCAGAGGCAGAGACAGAGACAGAAACAGAAACAGAAACAGAGACAGAGACAGATACATAGACAGAGACAGAGACAGAGACAGAGACGGCGACCGGGACATGTAGAGGGACAGGGAACGAGACAGAGACAGAGGCAGAGACAGAGACAGAGACAGAGACAGAGACAGAAACAGAGACAGAGACAGAGACAGAGGCAGATATAGAGATAGAGACAGAGACGGAGACAGAGGCAGAGACACAGACAGAGACAAAGACAGAGACAGAGACAGAGACAGAGACAGAGACAGAGACATAGACAGAGACAGAGACAGAGACAGAGACAGAGACAGAGACAGAGACAGAGACAGAGACAGTGACAGGGACAGAGACAGCGACAGGGACTGGGAGAGGGACAGGGACAGAGACAGAGGCATGGACAGAGACAGAGACAGAGACAGAGACAGAGACAGAGACAGAGACAGAGACAGAGACAGAAACAGAGACAGAGACAGAGGCAGAGACAGAGACAGAGACAGAGACAGAGACAGAGACAGAGACAGAGACAGAGACAGAGACAGAGACAGAGACAGAGACGGAGACAGTGACAGAGACACAGACAGAGAGAGAGACAGAGACAGGGACAGAGACAGAGACGGAGACAAAGACCGAGACAGAGGCAGAGACACAGACAGAGGCAGAGACAGAGACAGAGACAGAGACAGAGACAGAGACAGAGACAGAGACAGAGACAGAGACAGAGACAGAGACAGAGACAGTGACAGAGACAGAGACAGAGACAGAGACAGAGACAGAGACAGAGACAGAGACAGAGACAGAGACAGAGACAGAGACAGAGACAGAGACAGGGACAGAGACAGAGACAGAGACGGAGACAAAGACCGAGACAGAGGCAGAGACACAGACAGAGGCAGAGACAGAGACAGAGACAGAGACAGAGACGGAGACAAAGACCGAGACAGAGGCAGAGACACAGACAGAGACAGAGACAGAGACAGAGACAGAGACAGAGACAGAGACAGAGACAGAGACAGAGACAGAGACAGAGACAGAGACAGAGACAGAGACAGAGACAGAGACGGAGACAGAGACAGAGACACACGCATAGACAGAGACAGAGACAGCGACAGGGACAGGAACAGAGACAGAGGCAGAGGCAGAGACAGAGACAAAGACAGAGACAGAGACAGAGACACAGAGACAGAGACACAGAGACAGAGACACAGACACAGAGACACAGAGACAGAGACACTGAGACAGAGACACAGAGACAGCCATACGGAGAGGGAGGCAGAGACACAGAGACAGAGACAAGGAGACTTAGACACAGAGACAAAGACACAGATACATAGGCACTGGGACATAGACACAGAGACCGATCCACAGAGACAGAGACAGAGACAGAGACAGACACAGAGACAGAGACAGAGGCAGAGACAGAGACGGAGGCAGAGACTGAGACTGAGACAGAGACAGAGACAGAGATATAGACAGAGACAGGGACGGAGACAAAGGCCGAGACAGAGGCAGAGACACAGACAGAGACAGAGACAGAGACGGAGACAAACACCGAGACAGAGGCAGAGACACAGACAGAAACAGAGACAGAGACAGAGGCAGAGGCAGAGGCAGAGACAGAGACAGAAACAGAAACAGAAACAGAGACAGAGACAGATACATAGACAGAGACAGAGATAGAGACAGAGACGGCGACCGGGACATGTAGAGGGACAGGGACAGAGACAGAGACAGAGGCAGAGACAGAGACAGAGACAGAGACAGAGACAGAAACAGAGACAGAGACAGAGACAGAGACAGAGACAGAGACAGAGACAGAGACAGAGACAGAGACAGAGACAGAGACAGAGACAGAGACAGAGACAGAGACAGAGACAGAGACAGAGACAGAGACTGAGACAGAGACAGTGACAGAGACAGAGACAGAGACAGAGACAGAGACAGAGACAGAGACAGAGACAGAGACAGAGACAGAGACAGAGACGGAGACAGAGACAGAGACACACGCATAGACAGAGACAGAGACAGCGACAGGGACAGGAACAGAGACAGAGGCAGAGGCAGAGACAGAGACAAAGACAGAGACAGAGACAGAGACACAGAGACAGAGACACAGAGACAGAGACACAGACACAGAGACACAGAGACAGAGACACTGAGACAGAGACAGAGACAGAGACAGAGACAGAGACAGAGACAGAGACAGAGACAGAGACAGAGACTGAGACAGAGACAGTGACAGAGACAGAGACAGAGACAGAGACAGAGACAGAGACAGAGACAGAGACAGAGACAGAGACAGAGACAGAGACGGAGACAGAGACAGAGACACACGCATAGACAGAGACAGAGACAGCGACAGGGACAGGAACAGAGACAGAGGCAGAGGCAGAGACAGAGACAAAGACAGAGACAGAGACAGAGACACAGAGACAGAGACACAGAGACAGAGACACAGACACAGAGACACAGAGACAGAGACACTGAGACAGAGACACAGAGACAGCCATACGGAGAGAGAGGCAGAGACACATAGACAGAGACAAGGAGACTTAGACACAGAGACAAAGACACAGATACATAGGCACTGGGACATAGACACAGAGACCGATGCACAGAGACAGAGACAGAGACAGAGACAGACACAGAGACAGAGACAGAGGCAGAGACAGAGACGGAGGCAGAGACTGAGACTGAGACAGAGACAGAGACAGAGACATAGACAGAGACAGGGACGGAGACAAAGGCCGAGACAGAGGCAGAGACACAGACAGAGACAGAGACAGAGACGGAGACAAACACCGAGACAGAGGCAGAGACACAGACAGAAACAGAGACAGAGACAGAGGCAGAGGCAGAGGCAGAGACAGAGACAGAAACAGAAACAGAAACAGAGACAGAGACAGATACATAGACAGAGACAGAGACAGAGACAGAGACGGCGACCGGGACATGTAGAGGGACAGGGAACGAGACAGAGACAGAGGCAGAGACAGAGACAGAGACAGAGACAGAGACAGAAACAGAGACAGAGACAGAGACAGAGACAGAGACAGAGACAGAAACAGAGACAGAGACAGAGACAGATACGGGAACAGAGACAGAGGCAGATATAGAGATAGAGACAGAGACGGAGACAGAGGCAGAGACACAGACAGAGACAAAGACAGAGACAGAGACAGAGACAGAGACAGAGACAGAGACAGAGACAGAGACATAGACAGAGACAGAGACAGAGACAGAGACAGAGACAGAGACAGAGACAGAGACAGAGACAGAGACAGTGACAGGGACAGAGACAGCGACAGGGACTGGGAGAGGGACAGGGACAGAGACAGAGGCATGGACAGAGACAGAGACAGAGACAGAGACAGAGACAGAGACAGAGACAGAGACAGAGACAGAGACAGAAACAGAGACAGAGACAGAGGCAGAGACAGAGACAGAGACAGAGACAGAGACAGAGACAGAGACAGAGACAGAGACAGAGACAGAGACAGAGACAGAGACGGAGACAGTGACAGAGACACAGACAGAGACAGAGACAGAGACAGGGACAGAGACAGATACGGAGACAAAGACCGAGACAGAGGCAGAGACACAGACAGAGGCAGAGACAGAGACAGAGACAGAGACAGAGACAGAGACAGAGACAGAGACAGAGACAGAGACAGAGACACAGAGACAGAGACACAGAGACAGAGACACAGACACAGAGACACAGAGACAGAGACACTGAGACAGAGACACAGAGACAGCCATACGGAGAGGGAGGCAGAGACACAGAGACAGAGACAAGGAGACTTAGACACAGAGACAAAGACACAGATACATAGGCACTGGGACATAGACACAGAGACCGATGCACAGAGACAGAGACAGAGACAGAGACAGACACAGAGACAGAGACAGAGGCAGAGACAGAGACGGAGGCAGAGACTGAGACTGAGACAGAGACAGAGACAGAGACATAGACAGAGACAGGGACGGAGACAAAGGCCGAGACAGAGGCAGAGACACAGACAGAGACAGAGACAGAGACGGAGACAAACACCGAGACAGAGGCAGAGACACAGACAGAAACAGAGACAGAGACAGAGGCAGAGGCAGAGGCAGAGACAGAGACAGAAACAGAAACAGAAACAGAGACAGAGACAGATACATAGACAGAGACAGAGACAGAGACAGAGACGGCGACCGGGACATGTAGAGGGACAGGGAACGAGACAGAGACAGAGGCAGAGACAGAGACAGAGACAGAGACAGAGACAGAAACAGAGACAGAGACAGAGACAGATACGGGAACAGAGACAGAGGCAGATATAGAGATAGAGACAGAGACGGAGACAGAGGCAGAGACACAGACAGAGACAAAGACAGAGACAGAGACAGAGACAGAGACAGAGACAGAGACATAGACAGAGACAGAGACAGAGACAGAGACAGAGACAGAGACAGAGACAGAGACAGAGACAGTGACAGGGACAGAGACAGCGACAGGGACTGGGAGAGGGACAGGGACAGAGACAGAGGCATGGACAGAGACAGAGACAGAGACAGAGACAGAGACAGAGACAGAGACAGAGACAGAAACAGAGACAGAGACAGAGGCAGAGACAGAGACAGAGACAGAGACAGAGACAGAGACAGAGACAGAGACAGAGACAGAGACAGAGACAGAGACAGAGACAGAGACAGAGACGGAGACAGTGACAGAGACACAGACAGAGACAGAGACAGAGACAGGGACAGAGACAGAGACGGAGACAAAGACCGAGACAGAGGCTGAGACACAGACAGAGGCAGAGACAGAGACAGAGACAGAGACAGAGACAGAGACAGAGACAGAGACAGAGACAGAGACAGAGACAGAGACAGAGACAGAGACAGAGACAGTGACAGAGACAGAGACAGAGACAGAGACAGAGACAGAGACAGAGACAGAGACAGAGACAGAGACAGAGACAGAGACAGAGACAGAGACAGAGACAGAGACAGAGACGGAGACAGAGACAGAGACACACGCATAGACAGAGACAGAGACAGCGACAGGGACAGGAACAGAGACAGAGGCAGAGGCAGAGACAGAGACAAAGACAGAGACAGAGACAGAGACACAGAGACAGAGACACAGAGACAGAGACACAGACACAGAGACACAGAGACAGAGACACTGAGACAGAGACACAGAGACAGCCATACGGAGAGGGAGGCAGAGACACAGAGACAGAGACAAGGAGACTTAGACACAGAGACAAAGACACAGATACATAGGCACTGGGACATAGACACAGAGACCGATCCACAGAGACAGAGACAGAGACAGAGACAGACACAGAGACAGAGACAGAGGCAGAGACAGAGACGGAGGCAGAGACTGAGACTGAGACAGAGACAGAGACAGAGACATAGACAGAGACAGGGACGGAGACAAAGGCCGAGACAGAGGCAGAGACACAGACAGAGACAGAGACGGAGACGGAGACAAACACCGAGACAGAGGCAGAGACACAGACAGAAACAGAGACAGAGACAGAGGCAGAGGCAGAGGCAGAGACAGAGACAGAAACAGAAACAGAAACAGAGACAGAGACAGATACATAGACAGAGACAGAGACAGAGACAGAGACGGCGACCGGGACATGTAGAGGGACAGGGACAGAGACAGAGACAGAGGCAGAGACAAATACAGAGACAGAGGCATAGACAGAGGCAGAGACAGAGACAGCGACAGGGACAAGGAGAGGGACAGGGACAGAGACAGAGGCAGAGACAGAGACAGAGACAGAGACAGAGACAGAGACAGAGACAGAGACAGAGACAGAGACAGAGACAGAGACAGAGACAGAGACTGAGACAGAGACAGAGACAGAGGCAGAGTCTCAGACAGAGAAAGAGACAGAGAGAGTGACTGAGACAGAGACAGAGACAGAGACGGAGACAGAGACGGAGACAGGGACAGAGACAGAGACAGAGACAGAGACGGAGACAGAGCCAGAGACAGAGACAGAGACACAGACAGACGCAGAGACAGAGACAAAGAGACAGAGGCAGAGACACACAGACAGAGACCCAGAGACAGAGACAGAGACACAGACGGAGACAGAGAAGGAGGCAGAGTCAGAGACAGAGGGAGAGACAGAGCCAGGGACGGAGACAGAGACAGAGACAGAGACAGAGACAGAGACAGAGACAGAGACCGAGACAGAGACAGAGACAGAGACAGAGGCAGAGACAGAGACAGAGACAGAGACAGAGACAGAGACAGAGACAGAGACAGAGACAGAGACAGAGACAGAGACAGAGACAGAGACAGAGACAGAGACAGAGACAGAGACAGAGACAGAGACAGAGACAGAGACAGAGACAGAGACAGAGACAGAGACAGGGACAGAGGCAGAGACAGAGACAGAGACAGAGACAGAGACAGAGACACAGACCAAGACAGAGACAGAGACGCAGACGGAGACAGAGAGAGAGGAGTAGACAGAGCAAGAGACAGAGACAGAGCCTGGGACGGAGACAGAGTCAGAGACAGAGGGAGAGACAGCGACAGAAACAGAGACAGAGACAGAGACCGAGACAGAGACAGAGACAGGGACAGAGACAGAGACAGAGACAGAGACAGAGACAGAGACAGAGGCAGAGACAGAGACAGAGACAGAGACAGAGACAGAGACAGAGACAGAGACAGAGACAGAGACAGAGACAGAGACAGAGACAGAGACACAGACCAAGACAGAGACAGAGACGGAGACGGAGACAGTGACAGAGGAGTAGACAGAGACAGAGACAGAGACAGAGCCAGGGACGGAGACAGAGTCAGAGACAGAGGGAGAGACAGCGACAGAAACAGAGACAGAGACAGAGACAGAGACAGAGACAGAGACATAGAGACATAGGCACGGAGGCAGAAATGCAGAGACAGAGACAAAGAGACAGAGGCAGAGACACACAGACAGAGACCCAGAGACTGGGACAGAGACACAGACGGAGACAGAGACGGAGGCAGAGACAGAGACAGACGGAGAGACAGAGCCAGGGACGGAGACAGAGACAGAGACAGAGACAGAGACAGAGACAGGGACAGAGACAGAGACCGAGACAGACGCAGAGACAGAGACGGAGACAGAGATAGAGACAGAGACAGAGACAGAGACAGAGACAGAGACAGAGACAGAGACAGAGAGAGAGACAGAGACAGCGACAGAGACGGAGACAGAGACAGAGACAGAGACAGAGACAGAGACAGAGACAGAGACAGAGACAGAGACAGAGACAGAGACAGAGACAGAGACAGAGACAGAGACAGAGACAGAGACGGAGACAGAGACAGAGACACACGCATAGACAGAGACAGAGACAGCGACAGGGACAGGAACAGAGACAGAGGCAGAGGCAGAGACAGAGACAAAGACAGAGACAGAGACAGAGACACAGAGACAGAGACACAGAGACAGAGACACAGACACAGAGACACAGAGACAGAGACAGAGACAGAGACAGAGACGGAGACAAATACAGAGACAGAGGCATAGACAGAGGCAGAGACAGAGACAGCGACAGGGACAAGGAGAGGGACAGGGACAGAGACAGAGGCAGAGACAGAGACAGAGACAGAGACAGAGACAGAGACAGAGACAGAGACGGAGACGGAGACAGAGACAGAGGAGTAGACAGAGACAGAGACAGAGACAGTGCCAGGGACGGAGACAGAGTCAGAGACAGAGGGACAGACAGCGACAGAAACAGAGACAGAGACAGAGACAGAGACAGAGACAGAGACAGAGACAGAGACAGAGACAGAGACAGAGACAGAGACAGAGACAGAGACAGAGACAGAGACAGAGACAGAGACAGAGACAGAGACAGAGACAGAGACAGAGACAGAGACAGAGACAGAGACAGAGACAGAGACGGAGGCAGAGACTGAGACAGAGACAGAGACAGAGACACAGACAGAGACAGAGACAGATACAGAGAGAGAGACAGAGACAGAGACGGAGACAAATACAGAGACAGAGGCATAGACAGAGGCAGAGACAGAGACAGCGACAGGGACAAGGAGAGGGACAGGGACAGAGACAGAGGCAGAGACAGAGACAGAGACAGAGACAGAGACAGAGACAGAGACAGAGACAGAGACAGAGACAGAGACAGAGACAGAGACAGAGACAGGGACAGAGACAGAGAGAGAGACAGAGACAGAGACAGAGACAGAGACAGAGACAGAGACAGAGACAGAGACAGGGACAGAGACGGAGACGGAGACAAAGACCGAGACAGAGGCAGAGACACAGACAGAGGCAGAGACAGACACAGAGACAGAGACAGAGACGGAGACAAAGACCGAGACAGAGGCAGAGACACAGACAGAGACAGAGACAGAGACAGAGACAGAGACGGAGACAGAGACAGAGACAGAGGCAGAGACAGAGACGGAGACAGAGACAGAGACAGAGGCAGGGTCTCAGACAGAGAAAGAGACAGAGACAGAGACAGAGACGGATACGGAGACAGAGACAGAGACAGAGACAGAGACAGAGACAGAGACAGAGACAGAGACAGAGACAGAGACAGAGACAGAGACAGAGACAGAGACAGAGACAGAGACAGAGACAGAGACAGAGACAGAGACAGAGACAGAGACAGAGACAGAGACAGAGACAGAGACAGAGACGGAGACAGAGACAGAGACAGAGACATAGACAGAGACAGGGACGGAGACAAAGGCCGAGACAGAGGCAGAGACACAGACAGAGACAGAGACAGAGACGGAGACAAACACCGAGACAGAGGCAGAGACACAGACAGAAACAGAGACAGAGACAGAGGCAGAGGCAGAGGCAGAGACAGAGACAGAAACAGAAACAGAAACAGAGACAGAGACAGATACATAGACAGAGACAGAGACAGAGACAGAGACGGCGACCGGGTCATGTAGAGGGACAGGGACAGAGACAGAGACAGAGGCAGAGACAGAGACAGAGACAGAGACAGAGACAGAAACAGAGACAGAGACAGAGACAGATACGGGAACAGAGACAGAGGCAGATATAGAGATAGAGACAGAGACGGAGACAGAGGCAGAGACACAGACAGAGACAAAGACAGAGACAGAGACAGAGACAGAGACAGAGACAGAGACAGAGACAGAGACAGAGACAGAGACAGAGACAGAGACAGAGACAGAGACAGAGACAGAGACAGGGACAGAGACAGCGACAGGGACTGGGAGAGGGACAGGGACAGAGACAGAGGCATGGACAGAGACAGAGACAGAGACAGAGACAGAGACAGAGACAGAGACAGAGACAGAGACAGAAACAGAGACAGAGACAGAGGCAGAGACAGAGACAGAGACAGAGACAGAGACAGAGACAGAGGCAGAGACAGAGACAGAGACAGAGACAGAGACAGAGACAGAGACAGAGACAGAGACAGAGACAGAGACAGAGACAGAGACAGAGACGGAGACAGTGACAGAGACACAGACAGAGACAGAGACAGAGACAGGGACAGAGACAGAGACGGAGACAAAGACCGAGACAGAGGCAGAGACACAGACAGAGGCAGAGACAGAGACAGAGACAGAGACAGAGACGGAGACAAAGACCGAGACAGAGGCAGAGACACAGACAGAGACAGAGACAGAGACAGAGACAGAGACAGAGACAGAGACAGAGACAGAGACAGAGACAGAAACAGAGACAGAGACAGAGGCAGAGACAGAGACAGAGACAGAGACAGAGACAGAGACAGAGACAGAGACAGAGACAGAGACAGAGACACAGACCAAGACAGAGACAGAGACGCAGACGGAGACAGAGAGAGAGGAGTAGACAGAGCAAGAGACAGAGACAGAGACTGGGACGGAGACAGAGTCAGAGACAGAGGGAGAGACAGCGACAGAAACAGAGACAGAGACAGAGACCGAGACAGAGACAGAGACAGGGACAGAGACAGAGACAGAGACAGAGACAGAGACAGAGACAGAGACAGAGACAGAGACGGAGACAGAGCCAGATACAGAGACAGAGACACAGACAGACGCAGAGACAGAGACAAAGAGACAGAGGCAGAGACACACAGACAGAGACCCAGAGACAGAGACAGAGACACAGACGGAGACAGAGAAGGAGGCAGAGACAGAGACAGAGGGAGAGACAGAGCCAGGGACGGAGACAGAGACAGAGACAGAGACAGAGACAGAGACCGAGACAGAGACCGAGACAGAGACAGAGACAGAGACAGAGGCAGAGACAGAGACAGAGACAGAGACAGAGACAGAGACAGAGACAGAGACAGAGACAGAGACAGAGACAGAGACAGAGACGGAGACAGTGACAGAGACACAGACAGAGACGGAGACAGAGACAGGGACAGAGACAGAGACGGAGACAAAGACCGAGACAGAGGCAGAGACACAGACAGAGGCAGAGACAGAGACAGAGACAGAGACAGAGACGGAGACAAAGACCGAGACAGAGGCAGAGACACAGACAGAGACAGAGACAGAGACAGAGACAGAGACAGAGGCAGAGACAGAGACAGAGACAGAAACAGAGACAGAGACAGAGGCAGAGACAGAGACAGAGACAGAGACAGAGACAGAGACAGAGACAGAGACAGAGACAGAGACAGAGACAGAGACAGAGACAGAGACAGAGACAGAGACGGAGACAGTGACAGAGACACAGACAGAGACAGAGACAGAGACAGGGACAGAGACAGAGACGGAGACAAAGACCGAGACAGAGGCAGAGACACAGACAGAGGCAGAGACAGAGACAGAGACAGAGACAGAGACAGAGACGGAGACAAAGACCGAGACAGAGGCAGAGACACAGACAGAGACAGAGACAGAGACAGGGACAGAGACAGAGACAGAGGCAGAGACAGAGACGGAGGCAGAGACAGAGACAGAGGCAGGGTCTCAGACAGAGAAAGAGACAGAGACAAAGACAGAGACGGATACGGAGACAGAGACAGAGACAGAGACAGAGACAGAGACAGAGCCAGAGACAGAGACAGAGACAGAGACAGAGACAGAGACAGAGACAGAGACAGAGACAGAGACAGAGACAGAGACAGAGACAGAGACAGAGACAGAGACGGAGACAAAGACCGAGACAGAGGCAGAGACACAGACAGAGACAGAGACAGAGACAGAGACAGAGACAGAGACAGAGGCAGAGACAGAGACAGAGACGGAGACAGAGACAGAGACAGAGGCAGGGTCTCAGACAGAGAAAGAGACAGAGAAAGAGACAGAGACAGAGACAGAGACGGATACGGAGACAGAGACAGAGACAGAGACAGAGACAGAGACAGAGACAGAGACAGAGACAGAGACAGAGACAGAGACAGAGACAGAGACAGAGACAGAGACAGAGACAGAGACAGAGACAGAGACAGAGACAGAGCCAGAGACAGAGACAGAGACAGAGACAGAGACAGAGACAGAGACAGAGACAGAGACAGAGACAGAGACAGAGACAGAGGCAGAGACAGAGACAGAGATAGAGACAGAGGCAGAATCTCAGACAGAGAAAGAGACAGAGACAGAGACAGAGACAGAGACAGAGGCAGAGACAGAGACAGAGACAGAGACAGAGACAGAGACGGAGAAAAAGACCGAGACAGAGGCAGAGACAGAGACAGAGACAGAGACAGAGACAGATGCATAGACAGAGACAGAGACAGAGACAGAGACAGAGACAGAGACAGCGACAGGGACAGGGAGAGGGACAGGGACAGAGACAGAGATAGAGACAGAGACGGAGACAGTGACAGAGACGGAGACAGAGACAGAGACAGAGACAGAGACAGAGACAGAGACAGAGACAGAGACAGAGACAGAGACAGAGACAGAGACAGAGACAGAGACAGAGACAGAGACAGAGACAGAGACAGAGACAGAGACAGGGACAGAGACAGAGACAGAGACAGAGACAGAGACAGAGACGGAGACAGTGACAGAGACGGAGACAGAGACAGAGACAGAGACAGAGACAGAGACAGAGACAGAGACGGAGACAGTGACAGAGACAGAGACAGAGACAGAGACAGAGACAGAGACAGATACGGGGACAGGGACAGAGGCAGAGACACAGACAGAGACAGAGACAGGGACAGAGACAGAGACAGAGACAGAGGCAGAGACAGAGACAGAGACAGAGACAGAGGCAGGGTCTCAGACAGAGACAGAGACAGAGACAGAGACAGAGACAGAGACAGAGACAAAGACAAAGACATTGACAGAGACAGAGACAGAGACACAGACAGAGACAGGGACAGAGACGGAGACAAAGACCGAGACAGAGGCTGAGACACAGACAGAGACAGAGACAGAGACAGAGACGGAGGCAGAGACAGAGACAGAGACAGAGACAGAGACAGAGACAGAGACAGAGACAGACACAGACACAGAGACAGAGGCAGGGTCTCACACAGCGAAAGAGACAGAGACAGAGACAGAGACAGAGACAGAGACAGAAACAGAGACAGAGACAGAGACAGAGACTGAGACAGACACAGACACAGAGACAGAGACAGAGACAGAGACAGAGACAGATGCATAGACAGAGACAGAGACAGAGACAGAGACAGAGACAGCGACAGGGACAGGGAGAGGGACAGGGACAGAGACAGAGGCAGAGGCAGAGACAGAGACAGAGACAGAGACAGAGACAGAAACAGAGACAGAGACAGATACGTGGACAGGGACAGAGGCAGAGACACAGACAGAGACAGAGACAGGGACAGAGACAGAGACAGAGACAGAGGCAGAGACAGAGACAGAGACAGAGACAGAAGCAGGGTGTCAGACAGAGACAGAGACAGAGACAGAGACAGAGACAGGGACAGAGACAGAGACAGAGACAGAGACAGAGACAGAGACAGAGACAGAGACAGAGACAGAGACAGAGACAGAGACAGAGACAGAGACAGAGACAGAGACAGAGACAGAGACGGAGACAGTGACAGAGACAGAGACAGAGACAGAGACAGAGACAGAGACAGAGACAGAAACAGAGACAGAGGCAGAAACAGAGACAGAAACAGAGGCTGAGACAGAGACGGAGACAAACACCGAGACAGAGGCAGAGACACAGACAGAAATAGAGACAGAGACAGAGGCAGAGGCAGAGGCAGAGACAAAGACAGAGACAGAAACAGAAACAGAAACAGAGACAGAGACAGATACATAGACAGAGACAGAGACGGAGACAGAGACAGCGACCGGGACATGTAGAGGGACAGAGACAGTGACAGAGACAGAGGCAGAGACAGAGACAGAGACAGAGACAGAGACAGAAACAGAGACAGAGACAGAGACAGATACGGGAACAGAGGCAGAGACAGAAACAGGGACAGAGACAGAGACAGAGACAGAGACAGAGACAGAGACAGAGACAGAGACAGAGACAGAGACAGAGACAGAGACAGAGACAGAGACAGAGACAGAGACGGAGACAGAGACAGAGACACACGCATAGACAGAGACAGAGACAGCGACAGGGACAGGGACAGAGACAGAGACAGAGGCAGAGGCAGAGACAGAGACAGAGACAGAGACAGAGACAGAGACAGAGACAGAGACAGAGACAGAGACAGAGACAGAGACAGAGACAGAGACAGAGACAGAGACAGAGACAGAGACAGAGACGGAGACAGTGACAGAGACACAGACAGAGACAGAGACAGAGACAGGGACAGAGACAGAGACAGAGACGGAGACAAAGACCGAGACAGAGGCAGAGACACAGACAGAGGCAGAGACAGAGACAGAGACAGAGACAGAGACGGAGACAAAGATCGAGACAGAGGCAGAGACACAGACAGAGACAGAGACAGAGACAGAGACAGAGACAGAGACAGAGACAGAGACAGAGACAGAGACAGAGACAGAGACAGAGACAGAGACAGAGACAGAGACAGAGACAGAGACAGAGACAGAGACAGAGACAGAGACAGTGACAGAGACAGAGACAGAGACAGAGACAGAGACAGAGACAGAGACAGAGACAGAGACAGAGACAGAGACGGAGACAGAGACAGAGACACACGCATAGACAGAGACAGAGACAGCGACAGGGACAGGAACAGAGACAGAGGCAGAGGCAGAGACAGAGACAAAGACAGAGACAGAGACAGAGACACAGAGACAGAGACACAGAGACAGAGACACAGAGACAGAGACACAGACACAGAGACACAGAAACAGAGACACTGAGACAGAGACACAGAGACAGCCATACGGAGAGAGAGGCAGAGACACAGAGTCAGAGACAAGGAGACTTAGACACAGAGACAAAGACACAGATACATAGGCACTGGGACATAGACACAGAGACCGATGCACAGAGACAGAGACAGAGACAGAGACAGACACAGAGACAGAGACAGAGGCAGAGACAGAGACGGAGGCAGAGACTGAGACTGAGACAGAGACAGAGACAGAGACATAGACAGAGACAGGGACGGAGACAAAGGCCGAGACAGAGGCAGAGACACAGACAGAGACAGAGACAGAGACGGAGACAAACACCGAGACAGAGGCAGAGACACAGACAGAAACAGAGACAGAGACAGAGGCAGAGGCAGAGGCAGAGACAGAGACAGAAACAGAAACAGAAACAGAGACAGAGACAGATACATAGACAGAGACAGAGACAGAGACAGAGACGGCGACCGGGACATGTAGAGGGACAGGGACAGAGACAGAGACAGAGGCAGAGACAGAGACAGAGACAGAGACAGAGACAGAAACAGAGACAGAGACAGAGACAGATACGGGAACAGAGACAGAGGCAGATATAGAGATAGAGACAGAGACGGAGACAGAGGCAGAGACACAGACAGAGACAAAGACAGAGACAGAGACAGAGACAGAGACAGAGACAGAGACAGAGACAGAGACAGAGACAGAGACAGAGACAGAGACAGAGACAGAGACAGAGACAGAGACAGAGACAGGGACAGAGACAGCGACAGGGACTGGGAGAGGGACAGGGACAGAGACAGAGGCATGGACAGAGACAGAGACAGAGACAGAGACAGAGACAGAGACAGAGACAGAGACAGAGACAGAAACAGAGACAGAGACAGAGGCAGAGACAGAGACAGAGACAGAGACAGAGACAGAGACAGAGGCAGAGACAGAGACAGAGACAGAGACAGAGACAGAGACAGAGACAGAGACAGAGACAGAGACAGAGACAGAGACAGAGACGGAGACAGTGACAGAGACACAGACAGAGACAGAGACAGAGACAGGGACAGAGACAGAGACGGAGACAAAGACCGAGACAGAGGCAGAGACACAGACAGAGGCAGAGACAGAGACAGAGACAGAGACAGAGACGGAGACAAAGACCGAGACAGAGGCAGAGACACAGACAGAGACAGAGACAGAGACAGAGACAGAGACAGAGACAGAGACAGAGACAGAGACAGAGACAGAAACAGAGACAGAGACAGAGGCAGAGACAGAGACAGAGACAGAGACAGAGACAGAGACAGAGACAGAGACAGAGACAGAGACAGAGACACAGACCAAGACAGAGACAGAGACGCAGACGGAGACAGAGAGAGAGGAGTAGACAGAGCAAGAGACAGAGACAGAGACTGGGACGGAGGCAGAGACAGAGACAGAGACAGAGACAGAGACACAGACAGAGACAGAGACAGAGACAGAGACAGAGACAGAGACAGAGACGGAGGCAGAGACAGAGACAGAGGAGTAGACAGAGACAGAGACAGAGACAGTGCCAGGGACGGAGACAGAGTCAGAGACAGAGGGACAGACAGCGACAGAAACAGAGACAGAGACAGAGACAGAGACAGAGGCAGAGTCTCAGACAGAGAAAGGGACAGAGACAGAGACAGAGACAGATACGGAGACAGAGACAGAGACAGAGACAAAGACAGAGACAGAGACAGAGACAGAGACAGAGACAGAGACATAGACAGAGACAGGGACGGAGACAAAGGCCGAGACAGAGGCAGAGACACAGACAGAGACAGAGACAGAGACGGAGACAAACACCGAGACAGAGGCAGAGACACAGACAGAAATAGAGACAGAGACAGAGGCAGAGGCAGAGGCAGAGACAAAGACAGAGACAGAAACAGAAACAGAAACAGAGACAGAGACAGATACATAGACAGAGACAGAGACGGAGACAGAGACAGCGACCGGGACATGTAGAGGGACAGAGACAGTGACAGAGACAGAGGCAGAGACAGAGACAGAGACAGAGACAGAGACAGAAACAGAGACAGAGACAGAGACAGATACGGGAACAGAGGCAGAGACAGAAACAGGGACAGAGACAGAGACAGAGACAGAGACAGAGACAGAGACAGAGACAGAGACAGAGACAGAGACAGAGACAGAGACAGAGACAGAGACAGAGACGGAGACAGAGACAGAGACACACGCATAGACAGAGACAGAGACAGCGACAGGGACAGGGACAGAGACAGAGACAGAGGCAGAGGCAGAGACAGAGACAGAGACAGAGACAGAGACAGAGACAGAGACAGAGACAGAGACAGAGACAGAGACAGAGACAGAGACAGAGACAGAGACAGAGACAGAGACAGAGACAGAGACAGAGACAGAGACGGAGACAGTGACAGAGACACAGACAGAGACAGAGACAGAGACAGGGACAGAGACAGAGACAGAGACGGAGACAAAGACCGAGACAGAGGCAGAGACACAGACAGAGGCAGAGACAGAGACAGAGACAGAGACAGAGACGGAGACAAAGATCGAGACAGAGGCAGAGACACAGACAGAGACAGAGACAGAGACAGAGACAGAGACAGAGACAGAGACAGAGACAGAGACAGAGACAGAGACAGAGACAGAGACAGAGACAGAGACAGAGACAGAGACAGAGACAGAGACAGTGACAGAGACAGAGACAGAGACAGAGACAGAGACAGAGACAGAGACAGAGACAGAGACGGAGACAGAGACAGAGACACACGCATAGACAGAGACAGAGACAGCGACAGGGACAGGAACAGAGACAGAGGCAGAGGCAGAGACAGAGACAAAGACAGAGACAGAGACAGAGACACAGAGACAGAGACACAGAGACAGAGACACAGAGACAGAGACACAGACACAGAGACACAGAAACAGAGACACTGAGACAGAGACACAGAGACAGCCATACGGAGAGAGAGGCAGAGACACAGAGACAGAGACAAGGAGACTTAGACACAGAGACAAAGACACAGATACATAGGCACTGGGACATAGACACAGAGACCGATGCACAGAGACAGAGACAGAGACAGAGACAGACACAGAGGCAGAGACAGAGGCAGAGACAGAGACGGAGGCAGAGACTGAGACTGAGACAGAGACAGAGACAGAGACATAGACAGAGACAGGGACGGAGACAAAGGCCGAGACAGAGGCAGAGACACAGACAGAGACAGAGACAGAGACGGAGACAAACACCGAGACAGAGGCAGAGACACAGACAGAAACAGAGACAGAGACAGAGGCAGAGGCAGAGGCAGAGACAGAGACAGAAACAGAAACAGAAACAGAGACAGAGACAGATACATAGACAGAGACAGAGACAGAGACAGAG
This sequence comes from Megachile willughbiella, assembly GCA_945859595.2. Taxonomy (NCBI): domain Eukaryota; kingdom Metazoa; phylum Arthropoda; class Insecta; order Hymenoptera; family Megachilidae; genus Megachile; species Megachile willughbiella. The sequence continues at coordinate 830,970 of CAMAOD020000252.1, forward strand.
ACGGCGACCGGGACATGTAGAGGGACAGGGACAGAGACAGAGACAGAGGCAGAGACAGAGACAGAGACAGAGACAGAGACAGAAACAGAGACAGAGACAGAGACAGATACGGGAACAGAGACAGAGGCAGATATAGAGATAGAGACAGAGACGGAGACAGAGGCAGAGACACAGACAGAGACAAAGACAGAGACAGAGACAGAGACAGAGACAGAGACAGAGACAGAGACAGAGACAGAGACAGAGACAGAGACAGAGACAGAGACAGAGACAGAGACAGAGACAGAGACAGGGACAGAGACAGCGACAGGGACTGGGAGAGGGACAGGGACAGAGACAGAGGCATGGACAGAGACAGAGACAGAGACAGAGACAGAGACAGAGACAGAGACAGAGACAGAGACAGAAACAGAGACAGAGACAGAGGCAGAGACAGAGACAGAGACAGAGACAGAGACAGAGACAGAGGCAGAGACAGAGACAGAGACAGAGACAGAGACAGAGACAGAGACAGAGACAGAGACAGAGACAGAGACAGAGACAGAGACAGAGACGGAGACAGTGACAGAGACACAGACAGAGACAGAGACAGAGACAGGGACAGAGACAGAGACGGAGACAAAGACCGAGACAGAGGCAGAGACACAGACAGAGGCAGAGACAGAGACAGAGACAGAGACAGAGACGGAGACAAAGACCGAGACAGAGGCAGAGACACAGACAGAGACAGAGACAGAGACAGAGACAGAGACAGAGACAGAGACAGAGACAGAGACAGAAACAGAGACAGAGACAGAGGCAGAGACAGAGACAGAGACAGAGACAGAGACAGAGACAGAGACAGAGACAGAGACAGAGACAGAGACACAGACCAAGACAGAGACAGAGACGCAGACGGAGACAGAGAGAGAGGAGTAGACAGAGCAAGAGACAGAGACAGAGACTGGGACGGAGACAGAGTCAGAGACAGAGGGAGAGACAGCGACAGAAACAGAGACAGAGACAGAGACCGAGACAGAGACAGAGACAGGGACAGAGACAGAGACAGAGACAGAGACAGAGACAGAGACAGAGACAGAGACAGAGACGGAGACAGAGCCAGATACAGAGACAGAGACACAGACAGACGCAGAGACAGAGACAAAGAGACAGAGGCAGAGACACACAGACAGAGACCCAGAGACAGAGACAGAGACACAGACGGAGACAGAGAAGGAGGCAGAGACAGAGACAGAGGGAGAGACAGAGCCAGGGACGGAGACAGAGACAGAGACAGAGACAGAGACAGAGACCGAGACAGAGACCGAGACAGAGACAGAGACAGAGACAGAGGCAGAGACAGAGACAGAGACAGAGACAGAGACAGAGACAGAGACAGAGACAGAGACAGAGACAGAGACAGAGACAGAGACGGAGACAGTGACAGAGACACAGACAGAGACGGAGACAGAGACAGGGACAGAGACAGAGACGGAGACAAAGACCGAGACAGAGGCAGAGACACAGACAGAGGCAGAGACAGAGACAGAGA